>JARVGP010001794.1:0-10909 GCA_029876185.1 Mansonella ozzardi | reverse complement strand
AATGAATATATCACCAAGAATCCATAATTCTCCCACACGTTCCGGTAGGTCAATACCCATGAAACCGGAAAGGCAAATCGATTTACCAGTCTTTGTTGTTACCTTAAAAAAAAGAAAAAAATGTTATAAATATTTTGTTATTTACAAAAATTTTGCAAAATTCAAAAAACTTCTCACAAAATATAACCAAATTTTTTTTGGTTACAGTTAAAAATTTTGCATTAATTAAATTTTATTTCAAAAAAACTTTTATTTTTTTATGGAATTTAAAACTGATTGAAAAAAAATGTTACACTTACATTCAAAACATAATCTGATCTTTTCAAAGTATAACTTTTACCAGCAATAACAAATGCAATTTCAGGTAGGGATGATACTTTGTAGCATGGTATGAAATATTCACCAGCATAGATATATTCCGCACCTATATAATTCTGAATTTTATCAATTTGACTTTTTGGACCAGCAATTAGGCTTGTTCCCGTATCTGCTATAGCCTGAAATTATCATGCCGATATTCTTTTATTGCTTTAATGTTATGAACTATTTCAACCTTAATGTTATGAGCAATTAATTGATTTTGTTACTTTGAAGATAAATAATGATTTAAGTACCAGTTAGAAAATTATTAACTTTGCCATTTAAATTTATTGTCATGTTATTTTTTTTTTAGTATGTCATTTTATGAAACTGGTTTTGCTTTTTGTCATAATTAAGTTGTAATGTTGACATACAGATCGCATTGTTATTTTTCGATAAAAAAAAAAAATTGAAAAGAAGTTAAGTGTTTTGTGTGAAAGGAAAGAATGATCGCGAAATCTAAATTTATTTTTAATATGTAATAAAATTTTAACGAATAATATTTCGCTTTTTTAATTTTATGAAATTGATTTATTCTAATATTAGAATATTTTCATTATTGTATTAAATATAAATATTTCATAAGTCATTTATGATACAAAAAAAAAAGAAAATGAAAATTAAAGTAATCAAATAGTACCTGACATCCTTTGGTGCAACCAATTCCCTTACCGTTGCTCTGTATGGTATCCATTTTAAATTGCCAGTATCCCTGTTTTGATATGGGTGTATATGTGATCGGTGATACAAATCTATTCTTATCAATACCACCAAATGTAATTTCACCACCAATTTCATTATTTGGATTTCTAAAATAAATATTTAACTACAACAAAAATGATTAAATTACATCAGCAATAACTGCTAAAAAGCAAGACTGATAAACAAATGACAATAAAAAATAGCAACAATAGCAAACGATAAAAACAAACAAAACAGCAAACAACAACAACAAAAAACAATAAATAGCGACAATAAGCAGTAATAAAAAACAGTAGCAATAAATACAATATAAACAACAAGAACAAAAAAGAACAAAGATAATTATAATAATATCAGCAACAATCGTAACAAATACTAAGCTTAGAATATGAAGAAAAAAAAATTATTTTAAAATACCAAAACAAGAAGTGAGCAGGAAATTTTTTCAAAAAATACAGTAAGGATGAACATAAATTCATCACAACACTGCTTACAAATATTTGCAAAATTTTTATTTAAATTTGAAATTTAAAAGACTTGCAAGAAAAACGAAAATTCAAACAACCTATCAAGCCAAAAAGCAAACACCGGTTCTCGAACCACTTTTTGCTTAATCATTGTATGAAATATCGGATTTAATCCAAGAACTGAAATTTCCGGAAATGCCATACCCAATATACCATCAAATTTAGCCATAACAAATGTTACACCAGGTTCTGCAGTTGCTTCAGCAAAAGGTTGCTCCGTAACACAAATACCAGCAATCTACAATCGCTACTTTTTTTAATTAAAAAAACTTGAGGCAAATACAAAAATAAATAATAAAAATGAAGAAAAACTAAACTTCAAAGATCAATAAAAAATACGAAACAGAAAATGTATAATAAGAAATACAACAATTATTTTAAAAAATATTTTCTTTCAATATAATATTGATGTAAGCTCCATAAATAATTAAAATTATTTAAAATAATGAACGCGCAGACGAACACAAATGTTATCTAACGAAATGAATCCTTCCATTGAACCTGTTCCATAATGAATTTGTATTTTTCTACCGTCCGGTTTATAACTTGTCGATTCTTTTCCTTTATATTTGTTATGGAATACTGCAAAAAAAAAAAAGAGAAAAGGAGAAGAGAAACAAAATAGGGCTTTTTTTTTGTAATCTGTTTAGTCCAGCAAAATAAAATTTAAAGTATTATGATAGATATAATATTTTGTTTTCTTTTAACTTAACAAAGTGAAATAATTATTAGTAATTGAAATTTATTGGTCAAATATTATAAAATAATCGAAATGCTATTTATTAATTAAATATTATAAAATAATTCTAATGCTACTTATTAATCAAATATTATAAATAATTTAATCTTAAATGCTATTTATTAATGAAACATCCCTAATAATTGAAATAATATTTGATCAAATGAAAAATTTTATCACTTTGATGCATTTTTTTGTTTTTTGTTTTTCAAAAAATTATTCATTTTGTTATCGAATAATAAAAAATTATTGATTATCAGATATCGAAATCAAACATACAACATGCAATATCCAATAAAGGACATTTTACGGATGGAATCCAAAGATTTGATGAACCAGTATCAAAAACAACACTAAAATTTTGCGGCGGTGTACCGATCGAAATTTCACCATAATATTGTGCCTGAAAAATTAATAGCTGCTAATTAAATTGAATAAATATATGGAAACAATTAACAAATCCCAATACTCACTTCTCGCTATTTATTCATTTCTTTGCATTTTGCAAAATTAAAGTTAAAATTAACAATTTTTATTAATATATTTCTTAAAAATTTTAATTTGAATTGACTTTAAAAAAATTTTTTTCTTTTGATATTTATTTCTTTATTATTAATGTAATTAATTTTTCAAAAGAAAAGAAAACATTTGCAAGAAGTAAAATTTAGATGAAAATATCCAATTTTAATCACACATACATCCATATAGTTTTTCAACATTTCATCACTTTCATTTATCGCATTTGGTTCTAAAGCTAAACCAAAATCAAATCCAATCTTTCGCTGAATTTTTTTCCGTTGAATTTGAAAATCAACCAATTTATTATATGAATCCAATGCGTTTGCTTTTATCAGATGTGCACGGAGCGTATCCTGTTTACGTAGCGCTATTCTGAAATACTCTTCTAATTAATTCGGTGAACACACTTTTTTTTTCGGAGAACTATTATTGTACAAGTGTAATTCGTGCTGTGCTTACATTTACATTAATTTGTTATAAATAAATAAAAAAGAAAGCGAAAAAACCGTTAAATGCATTCCAATACAGCGAATCAAAAAAAAATTTGAACTTAAAAAAGAGTTAAATAGGAACAATTATAGGATAAAAGCAAGGAAAAAAAAAATATTTGGTTATGATTTACATGAATTTAAAATATATTAATTATTTTACAATTTCTATTACTTTTTTAAATTTTCAAAATTTTTCTTTTAAAATTTTCGAATTAAAATTATTCATTTTGTATATAG
This sequence comes from Mansonella ozzardi, assembly GCA_029876185.1. Taxonomy (NCBI): domain Eukaryota; kingdom Metazoa; phylum Nematoda; class Chromadorea; order Rhabditida; family Onchocercidae; genus Mansonella; species Mansonella ozzardi. The sequence continues at coordinate 7,334 of JARVGP010001794.1, read as the reverse complement.
CAGAGGAAATTTTTGATGAATAAATGTATTTTACTCTTTATATTTTATTGTTAATGTATTGTTTACATCTGAAAAATCAGACTGATTTTTATACCTACTATACCCTTATCGTATCATCATCATACGGTGTAAATAATGGAGTAAAATATGAGTTTAGTTACAATAGAAATAGTCATATGTTATTTGTTACATATAAATTAAATCTCATTGTTATTCTATCATAATAAAATGTTCAAATTTTGATACATACGAAAAAAAATTCGATAAATTTAGAAAGAAATTAAACAAAAAAAGACAGACAAATTAAAAAAAAAAAGAATGTTTTAAATTTTAAGGAAATTTTATTAGATTAAAAACATATATACGTAGTAAAAATTACTGTAATGAAATTAACAAAAATTGCACAAAACTTTTTTGCTTTAAATAATAAAATTTTAATTAATGAAATTAATTCACCTTGTAAAATGTTCGTTTTCAGTAGCAGGAAACAAAGTTATTTGTTCATTGCAGAAAACATTGGTAGTTGTAAGAAGGATTGAAAGAAGTATTGTTGGAAAAGTTGCAAGTGACATGACATCATGATGACCTCGGAGATTCCCAATTCTCGTCACCATCTTCGAGAAGTTCGAGCTGAAAGAATGATAACTAGCGATTAAACTTAATGGAGTTCCTCTCTCTCTCTCTCTATTTCTCTCTCTTTCTCTCACTTTCTCTCCTTATCATTCACTTACTCCCTGCTCTCTCTCTCTCTCTTTCTTTGTTTCCTTTTCATTCTCTGGCAAATCTCTTTGAAATCATAAGATGAATTGATAAGAGATGGTAAGAAGAGAGAAAGAGAGAGGGAAAAAGAGAGAGAGGAACCGGGAGAAAAAGCATTGGAAAAAAGAGATTATTGATAGCATTGGAATACTTATCAAATTATTGATAACGATGATAAATCAATGTTGCAGAGAGTACAGAAAGAATTATGCGACATTCAAATTGATTGTTTGAAAGATGAAATTGTTGAGAATTAATATTTTCTAATTTATTGCAAATTATTTTAAGCGAAAAATTATTTAAAACATTCATAACCTTCACCATGGCACTTAGACATTATGAAAGAGTTGATAGAGATGCTGGTAAAACTCGAACTCGTGCACAAGTTATTGAAGCGATTTAACATAGACACTTTGCTTATTTGCAGTATTATTTAGCTAATAATTTCGATTGCTAATTAATAAACAATTAATTTGCACGTTATCGATGATTAAAATAATCCACAAAATCATTTCAGTTTTCAGTAGCGAACAAAAAAAAGCAATCAGTTAACAGTGATTGTTCATTTTTAGGCTAATTTTGATATGCAAGAGACAGTTTGTCAACAGTTCCATTGTATTACATGCACTGATAGCATTCCAATTTCTTTAATTTAATTGTAACGAAAATTTCAAAATCAGAATTGATATTTGCATTAAACGATTCCTGAGTCTGAAAATCAGAATTGGTATTTGCATTAAACGATTCCTGAGTCTGAAAATCAGAATTGGAGTTTGAATTAAACTCAAAAATCGTTGTTCATTGTAACTGCTCAGACAATTATTTATGTCAAGTGATGATTCATATTTTCTTTTGGTTTTTTGAAAAACAGAGATACAATTAACTGCATATAACAGAAATTATATATCAAAATTTTAGTTTTATTTTTTATTTTTTTTTTAAAATAATCTTCCATTGAAGAAATTATCATTTACATATATCGTTGTAAATGAAAATAGTTTACAATTTGACGAGAAAAAATTTTCAATGTTAATTGTAAGAGTTTAAATTTATGTGCAACTAATTTGTTTGCGTTGTCGTTAAAAACAATTTTCAACAAAAAATTTGCAATTCATAAATTTTCTTCCTTTTTTTCCTTTTTTCTTTGCTGAATAAAAACTTCGAAATTAATGGAAGTTAAAATATTGATTGCATAAAAAATTTAAAAAAGAAACAATGAAAAAATTGGAAGAAAAAGAAAGATAACAAATTGCTGTTTGCAAATTTTTGAACTGAATTTCTCATTCTTATATAACAAATTTAGAAAGCTCTTTTTTTGTTGTTTTTTTTTTTTTTCCATTAGAAAATTTTCAATAGAATTGTGCATACAAATATTTCACTGAATCATTTCCTTCAAAGTAAAATGAACGTTTGACACAATTATCATTGATAATGATATTATTAGCTAACTATCATTTACTGCAATTATATTTTTCTTATAAGATAAAAAATTCTAAATGAAAATTTCGCCTATATTATCATCACTAAAATTATCAAAATTTTGCAGCTAAAACAAATAAATGAATTATCATTTATTTTTAATTGGTACATATTTACAAGTTTCTTGTAATTTAAGTCGTGATTTTATTAAATAATTATTAATTCGATTTACTTCATTGAATGCTTCTTTTATTCTTCTGATCAATTAATTAAATTATCATTTATCTTAATGTCTAGTATCATTTAAATCGTTTTTTTAATCTTCGTTTTGTTTTCTTTTTTTTTTATTGAGTGCAAATTCACGAAACTAAATGCTCTAATAATGAAAAGATAGCGAATAGTAATAATAATAGTGACAATATAATAATAAAATTGATAATAATGATAATAATGGTAAAAAAATAAACAACAATAATAAATAATAGAGATAATAACAATAATAATAACAGTAAAAAATAAATAATAATTATAAAGCAAATAAAAATAATAAATAGCATTTGAATAATGTAATGGAAGTGGGGTATAGAAGGCCGTTGTAATGAAAAAGCTTCATAATATTACTTACTATAATAATAATAGTAATAGAAGAATGACAAAAGTACGAATAATCATTACTGATCATTAAATTCATCATAATAAAAAAAGGCAAAACTATTGGCGCCCTCTGTGGGACTCGAACCCACGACCCTCAGATTAAAAGTCTGATGCTCTACCAACTGAGCTAAGAAGGCTCTGCACTACCGTGCATTTGTATCGAATAAAAGTAGCAATTTGAAAAATTCTATGATTTTTCAACTATTTTTTACGCTATACGTTTTTAATAACGTGTATTTTTTTTTGCTTTTAAACGCTACACAATTTTTTATTTGCAAATATTTTTTTAATACAGTACTTTATTGTATACTTCAAATGTATTTATACTTTATTTTGTGTTTATGCTTTATTTGTGCTCTAAATTCTTTTTCATTATACTTTTTCCATTTAATTATTAAAATTAAATTATCAAATAAATCGTACACTTAAAAGTAGAACATTGGTTGCATGAATGGAAAGAATGACAATGGAAGAAATGTAAAACAGCTGTTAAAGAAATTATCATTACAACAGATATCATCTTATCATCTATCCATCGATCCATCACATTTGATCTCCTATCTTATCCAATGCATCTATCTATTCAACCCAACTATCCATCAATCATTGCATTAAATGAGCAGCAGAATGCCAACATATATTTCCTGTTGTAATATTGTTAGCATAAATCGCAGATTACGAAGAGAAGGAAAGCTGAGAAGAGAACGTTTACAATTTTGCAACGAATCAATCTCCAACGAATTATTCTATTTTAATTTTTATTGCTTTAATTTCAATCCGTAAAATTGATTGCTTACATTGTCGATCGTTTTTTATCCTCAATAAACGATAATGTAAAAACCAAAATAATCTAAATTACGATAACCTAAAAGGTTCGATTATCTCATTAAGATAGCATAAGAATTCACAGAGGGCCCAGTTGTTTTTGTCTTTTTTTATCAGAATGAGTTCATTGATCAATAATGATTATTTCGTATTTTTCTAATTCTTCTATTACTATTATTATTATAGTTAATATTATTCAAATGACATTAATCACTGTTTTTTTTTTTTTATTATTACTATTTATTTTTTTACTATTATTACCATTATAACCAATTTTATTACTATTATTATCACTAGTATTATTGTTATTATTAGTATTATCATTATTATTATTTTATGTAATTATGTTGGTCGAAAAATTCATCCAATTAATTTAGCCTAAGAATCAATTGTCCAATTATGTCAAAAAATTTTCTGTTAACAAAAAACAATTGTTCAATAATTTTTTTCTACAGTATGAAATGATCTACAATACAGTACAGTAACGAATAGTAGTTTATTTCGTTTGATCTTTCATGATGATACTGTAACAAATTTAGAGTATATCATATGATTATTGTTGTCAAATATTATTTTAACAATCATTTCACTTTAAAATTTGCATTTCAGTAAATTAATTTTTGGTTTTTTCAGCGTTGCACAAAAATTAATATTGATTTCCGATTTTTCTTGGATGATTTTTTTTTTCAATTATCCAAGATGCTATTCTTGCAAACTATTAATTGTTCCATTCTCCTCTGTGCTATCGTTACTGTTTTCCTTGCCAATCCGTCATTAACAAATGACTTTCCTGGTGAGTTTCGTTTTACAGAGCAGAGAAATGGAAAGGGAAAAATTCATGTAATTATTTAGCATATCGTTTTTTCTTGTTTTTATTGGTTGCATTGTCATTTATTGTTTTATGTGTTGTTGTCTGATGTTGTTATTTGTTATTGTTGTTTGTTGTTTGTTTGTTGTTTTGCATCTTTTGCCATAATTTGATGAATATTGCAGTATATGGAACATTTTGATTGGTTCAAAAATTGCAATTTCCTTATTCATTTCATAATTTCCATTGAAATTTTACCGATAAATTAAACTATAGTACTTATCAATTCAATTAAAATTCATTACATTATATCGTAATATTTTCAAAATAGTACTTAAAGAACTTAGTACTAATGTTGCTTAAAATTTAAAGTGGAAAGTTCAAGAATGTTAATAATTGATTATGAAAGCATTTAAAACTTATTTTGTTATATCACAATATTTCAAATGTCAAATTTAATGCATACAATCATCAAAACAAAATATTTGAATTCTTTCAAGCTGTGAAAGATTATAAGAATGCTTCAAATACCGATAGTGCAGTTTGTATGGCGTGTGAAATGACCGTAATATACTTCAGGTATCGTATATTTTGCATTGTTATTTCAATTTTTTTTTAAATCTTCAATATTTTATTCATTTAAAACACTTTTTCTTTTTGTGGATATGCGATTAAAAATTAACATTTAAAAGTATAGAAATTTTCTGCAAGAATCAGAAGAGAAAAAGAAAAAAGGAAGAGATAAAATTAATCAATTTATTAAGTTAATAAGAAGTGAAAGAGAAACAAAATGTATCAAAAATATTTTTTCCTATTGGAAAAAATTGAATTGAAAAAGTTACATAACATTACTAATTAGTAATTAGTAAATTGCATAATAGAACATTTAAAACTTAAATACAACAATGATTAATTGCAGTATTAATAAAACATTAATTGTTGAAAAAAAATTTCAATAGGATTTATCTGCAAAGCTTTTTTTCCTTGAATTAGGATTTCCCAAAAAATTTTCTTAATGCAAGCAACTTGCGCTGTTAATTATTTTTAATTGCAGATCACTGTATGAGCAAAATCGAACTCGCAATTCACTAATTAATCTTGCAACATTTATTTGCCAGTATTTTGTACATCGTGAATCGTTCATATGCTATAGCTTAGCTAAACAATTTCGGGTAACACTCAAATCTCTTTTTCCTTCCTTTAAATTACATTAATTAAAAGTACTTATCAATAATTATCAACAATTATTTAATTGCTTATTATGATTATTTTAAGTAATTCAATCATATTTTTATTTTAGATTTATTGATCATTTCTACACGATTACTTTTAATTAATTGAATTAAAAAAATTAATGTTCTAGTAATCTGCATATATAATTGTTTAAAAGCAAACTTTAAAATTTTAAAAATATTGAAATTCGTTATTTAATTTTTTTTTTTTTTTTTTTAAATTTAGGACGAACTGTTATACGTTATTGACGAATTGATTCTGCAACCACATACATTATGCTCAATGTTTTTGGATGGTTGCAAACATTCACGAATGGATACAAGATCATGGGATATTACACTGCCACCAAAACAGCAAGGTTTAAAGTTGAAAGAGAATTCAATAAAACGAAGATTTTCAAAAATTCATAAATTTAACGAAAAAACAATTAAATGCGTGTACATATATTTATTTACAGAAGTATTCATATACAGTATTAATGAATCTGTACGATATATATGGTAAAAAGCCTTACCTATAAATAGAGAGTTTTTTTTTTTGAAAGTTTTGGAAAATCTTAAATTGTTCTTAAATTTTCTAAATTTCTTTCTTAAAATTTGCTGAATACAATCAATTCTATATTCCTATTTCAACTGTTGATATTTTATTCAACAAAGAAATAATTACACGTGATTTTTTTGAGTAATTTAGACCAGAAATATCCGATTTATCCAGTTATGAGGGCGAATAATTTGCGAGTATTACATATAACCGATTTACATCTTGATCCAGAATATGCTGAAGGTTCAGAAGCTTATTGTAGCAGTGAACCTTGCTGTCATATGCAGTCCGCTTCAAATGGCAAATTTTTATCACTAACATTGAAGCACTGAATGAGCTTAAATTTTACTTCAAATATTTTAAATACCATTTTTATGGAAAGAAGTTAAATTAATTATTAGCAAAATCATTTCATCGATCTTTAGCAGTAGGATTTCTTTTTCGAGAACTTTTTTTGAGGCATAATCTAAAATATTTTACTATACCTCTTACTTGGAAGCAAATTATCTTCTCCAATGTTATGCGAACGACAAACACCATTTCAGATTATTTAATAAAGCAGCAATCTGGTTACTGGGGTACTCTTGCCGCATGCGATATACCTGCTAGAACAATAGAAAATATGCTAAAAAATATTCAAAAACTTGAAAAGGTTGTTTAATTGCAGTTAATTAAGTTGTTTAATATGGTTCATTGAAGTTTATTTGTAATTTAACCTCTGTTTTATCCTTCCATCTTCCTTTTCAAAATATGAATAAATGATATCACTGTTTATTTTGTTTATGAAATTTTTAAAATATCACTTGTATGTGTCATATTTTTGAAAGAACATTTGATAGATATTAAATATTTAATATTGTGAAGATAACAGCAATATTTAATGTTTAATCGATATAGTATATGTAATAAATATTAGTAATATTTAATATTTAATCGATCCTATTTAATCAATAGTGTGTAATAGAGATTAGTGATGTTCAATTGATGGTCTTTTTACGAATAGTGATAATATTTCTGTTTTATTGATAATGCAGTCGGTAAAATTTATTATTATTATTATTATTATTATTATTATTATTATTATTATTATTATTAT
>JARVGP010001793.1:0-11946 GCA_029876185.1 Mansonella ozzardi | reverse complement strand
TTCAGCATCCAAGCTTGTTAGACCGTGGCAGATGAACTGCAAGAGTAAAGGATGGGGCCAGTTCTGCATGTACTACCCACCTAAAAATTTACTGCATAGGCCCGATACCTTCCAAATTTTCGCTTGCGAAGCCACATCACGATGACAGTAATTCCATTCTAATGGGTTGAAAGAGAAGTAGGCATTGACGTATGGGATCCCCAGACGAGACATTTGGACTAGGGTTTTTGAAATGACCGCACATCCGCAACCCGTCAATGAAGTAAATAATAGTCCATAAGGTCCTCAATAAACGGATTCTAGCTAGCAAATAGTGCGGTAATATTGATAAAACATGGAATATTATGCGTTACTCATCGTTGTCTAGTAAGATATATGTTAAATCATGAAAATAAAATCATATCCTTGTTTTCCTTTTTTTTTATATTGGTGTTTTTTTCAGAAAATATAAGGAACATTTTCGAGTGGAAACGATTGGATGGGGAATAATCTGAGAGGAGGTTAGTTTCAGTTTGCACGTCATTCCGTTGCTTTCTGAATTTTTTGAGATTCAGCTGTTTGATTTTGTAAAGTTCTTATATCTACTTAATACTGAATCAAATCAGCGGCTTTTTTTTGCATAAAGAGATTCGTGACTAAGACAAGTAGTCTTTTTACTTTAGTTTTTTAATTCTTTTCCAGCTCGGAGTGATTTAGAGATAATAAGGTATTTCGTGATAGCACTGTTGAGAAGCATGCTTTTCGCTGGTTTTATTTATGTATATATAACCTCTTTATGCATGATCAAATGCCAGCTGCATCAGCTATAAATTTATTTAAGACGGTTTCACTTTCCCTGGAAACAAAACTTTCACAACCATGTCTAACCAAGTATTTCATTTTTTTTAAAAATTAATGGAACTATAGGCAAAATTTCTTAAGTATTTTGAAATAGTATCGTATTACATTTTTCATCTATTTATTAATCATGAAACATCATGACTGTTATGAAAATTCAGTGTAAGAAGTTCTTCAAACTTTTCTTGATTACGTTGTTGAGGAGGCACGATAATTTCAGTCTTTGCTATCATTTTTTATATAAGTTCCGATGGTATGAGGAAGTTGTTTCTTGTTTTTATTTTTTCTTGAGTTCAGTAGAAGGTTTTCTGGCAGGATTAAGGTTCTTGTTTATCAAAAATATCAAAATTTTCGGAAATGTCACGTTCATAATAGCAAAGTTGCGTTGAAATGGAAGCAAGAGTTTATATTTGTTTCTTTTTTGTCTTGGCAAGAAAGCTTGTATTCTTAAGTCTTATGTTTGTGCCGAAATCATTGCTAGTCACTGCTGGAAGGAACATCGTGTGATAGAATTTTGTGTCTAGTCGATTTTTATAGTCTCCAATTTACTCCAAGTTACCACAAGAAAAATTTGTTTTTGAAATTGATTTTAATGATGGTGACGCTGACAATAATTTTTTTTTTAGATGATTAGAAGATTCTGTTTTGTAAGATAATCTTTGGTGCAAATAGCGCCAATAACATTGGATGAGACTTCGATGATCTCTGGTAATTCTTAACTAGAACTGAGTTGCATTGCCCACCAAAGTGATTAGGGTCCTTCTTACAGATGCCCGTTCACTCCATGATTTCTTTTTTTTTTTAAAGTCTCCCTTACATTTACGGCTTAGTTTTTTTTTGTCTACTCGATGTTGAAAGGCAAGAAAAAAAATTACAGTGAAATGTTATGTGAAATAAAGGATTTTTTTTTTTGGAAACTAGTTTTCTTTGGTTTTATGCATCTGTTACTAATAAATAGTTCTAAAGAGAGTGGATTGCTAAATAAAGCAATGCTTACTTACTTTTGTTCTTCAAAGTTTATGAGGGGAAATGTGAAAGTTGTTACACAATCTCATTTATTGTTGTCATTCATTCTTATCTATTTCGTTATCATTATCAGAGAAATTAAAGTGAAACTGATGAAGAAAGAGTTAGAGAGTAACAGAGAGGTGGTTGTGGGCGTTTGAAATGAAATAACAAAATGGTGAGGACGTTCGCCTAGTGGACTTCTTTTTTCTCTTTTTCTGTGCTCTTTCAATCAGTCAGTTAAGTGTAACTTTCTGTGATAAAAGCTTTTTCGTGCCTTGCTCAAAATACACGAACTGATCCAAAATACGCGAAACTGACTGACTGGTTGAAATGAAATGAATTTTCTTTTCTAACGTTCTTTCATTCGAAGTGTTTTTATGCGGTACTTATGCTTCTTTTTACTGAAGCTTATATGTTTGTGTTTTTTTTTCTTTTTTTTTGTTCTATTCACGTGATGCTAACTAACTGTTGCAGTGCTATGAATTTTTCATCCCCTTTGTATCGAACTTTAACAGCTCTGTTGCTTATCCTACGGTTTTTCTGGATTTAACATGCTGTCAGTAAGCATGTTCTGTCTTATTGATTGGAAGATTTTGTGAAAGCTGTGCAGTGGTTATTTCTGATTTTGCTTCTGCACTGATATTTTCACATCATCAGTTGAACGTTGAAATGCGGAATTGTCACTTCGATACAAGTTATTCAAAATTCGTTTCAAAAACCCTTCTGAGCACCATTTCTCATGTATTTGTTGGATATTTCTCAAAGATACTGATTTTGAGCCATATGCTAACTTCCAATTTTATAGGTTTATGGTGATATTTCGAACCCCTGCGGTTATTGAAAATTTAAAATTATATATATGTATTGATAGAGACATATATTAGGGAAAAATCCTTTATACTGTTTTTCTATTTTTTTCTTCCTTCTTTTAAAATTTTTTATTGTTTGATAATTTTACTCTTACCTGGACTAAGTAACAAATTCATACCATTCAGTACATATTCTAGATGATAAATCCGAGAGTTATTTGTAAACATGCCCTCTACCTTGCTTCAAATCCATTCACTTTAGCGGCTGTTTCATTTAGCAATTTTTTTTTTTTTTTTGAGATATCCGAAGAATAAGCTCGTGTAGAAATAAATTATTAAACAGAAATTTTCTAAGAGACTACATTTATCCATTACAGATTTATGCAATATATTTCACCTATACGTTCGTCAAGATGGGTGTATCTGGAGGAAGGGGAAAAATGTTGCTTGATTAAATGATTGGATATTTTTTCTCCTCATTCCGCGGAGTATACATTACCCTTATAATATTAATCACAATGCAAACACTAGTTTTGATTCTGAAGCTTTTTTTCAGTGTTTAGATTTCTTGCATTTATGTGATCAGAACTGATTATAGATATTGCAGTTGTTGCTTGCATTCTTTTATCTTTCAATAAATACTAAGAAAAAAACAGTTTTACCACATAACTACAGGAAATTAAAAGTAGATATAGGCATTGTTAAATAAAAATTAGTTGTTATAATCATCGGAATTACTCTCACTTTGACAAATATGACAGTACAGTGGTTATCAAACATATAAATTTAATAAAAAAATTATCGTCAATCGATTTCCGAGAAAAAAATTTGTTAACCACTGTTTAAAAAACAAAGCTATATATATTTCGTGGAAAGAGTTAGATATAAGGCAGTGCTAACAAATAACAATGAACCAAACTTTTGTGGGAAACGGTTAGATTTACTTTAGCTATGCCCGGGCGAAGACGGGTAGTTTATGTTTTTTTCGCGCGCGTATACATTTATGAAGTGTCAAATCCCTCGCTAAATTTTGTTTTTTCGAAACGCAAATGACTTTTGATCGAGACGGTTCGCATAAAAACACATCCGATGGTACGGGATCCAGTTCTGGGCCATCTGAAATCGTTGTATCAGAATCATTAGACGATGCGACTTCAGGTGAACCTAATGAATTTGGAGACTATGGTACTTTGAAAAGACTCTTCAAAAAGAGTGCTGATATTCGAAATAAATTCAAAGGTGTGTCCTGTTGTATGTATAGTTTATCAATCAGGTCCCATGCACACTCCATTATTCTTTTTCTGCCGCAGTTTTGAGATTTTATGTTCTTGGGAATCTTGTGTAGGGTATCGGCATTGAATGGGTAGCACGTTCTGTTGAATTTTTTTCATCATTCCAAGACGTATGTTAATTTTTTTCACAAAATTTATTGGTTGCTAAACAGGTGTATAATTAAAATAATGGATTTGTCGTCCTAGTTTGCTAACATTGCATTATTTTTTCGAAGATCTTTCTGCATTTATATTAGAATGATTTTTGCATATTAATCAATTAAGAAGCTATTCTGCGACTTGGTTTCGGCATTATAAGAGAATTGAATAAAGTGTCCGAATTTTTTTTTCTTGCAAATATTTTGAGAAACATTTCTTCTTGTTTCTACACCACATTCTTGACCGTTGTAAGATATTGGTTTATTGCTATGGACATTTTTTGAGTCCAGATGTCTAGTTGATGCAGCCATTTTATCAAGTGGCTTTTAAAACAGGCAAGTCGTTGGAAATTGGTGAGTTTTGTGATATAATATAAAAGACTTAAACGTAATTGAATGTGATAAAATACGAAACTTATTCACGTTGTAGAAAGATGAAAAAATTAGATTTGGAATCAAGCTTTAGTATAGGGGCTAGTTATTAGATATGCAGGTGAATATTGTGAATTTGATCAGTGCTAGTTATGCAATAAAAAATGGTGCGGAGTTATTCCAATATAGCTTGCTTATCCAGTTGGGACAAAAAGGTTGACTTCTGACAGTATTTTTGCTTGTTCTTTTTGAGTACATTGTTCTGCAAGTACAATCGTGGTATTATATTTATTGCTTTAATTACGCAGTATTTATTTATTTTCCAAATAATATATTTTATTGAAGAAGCTTACTCGAAATTAAAAGTGAGTTTGCTTTCCCAAAAAAAATTATCATTAAAAGTCCAAATTGTGAGCAGCGGCTTTCGTACATCCACTATATTGCTGAGGCTAGTTTTATATTGTTGTAGGAGATATTTTCACATACGCAAAAAGAATGATATTTTTTTCTGAGGTAGTTTAGTATGAGATTCAGCTTAATTTATATTGCTGTACGTTCTTCAATGCAAATTTATTCCATGCATCATGAGATGAGCTTTTACTAAACGAACAGTGGCAGCCTTTATCTTTCAGTATTGGATTCATTGCGATAAGTTATCACGGCATTTTACGAGGAAAATTTTCATAAAATTGAGATTAATTGTGATGAAATTTTCGCATTTTATGGCATATTTAAATCAGGAATTTTGCTCATCAAACTTTAATGGGGGTCATTAAAATTTTCGAGCATTCGAAGAAATGAAATGTATTTGTAAAAAGTTAAGTGTGTAGGGTACTCCACATATATAGAAGTGACTGTTACCTACTGGTGCGGAAAAAAATAAATATGTTACTTTCTCATGGTTGCTTTAAAATTAACTTTAGTTTTTTTGTTTCCAGAATCAGTTTCTGACGACGGGTTACAAATTGCGAATTACGATGAGAATACGGTAGTGAATCAAGGCACATCCGAATGGCCTCTCCCACAGCTTACTTTTCATCACGTACATGGTTCTAATATACAAATTTTACGAGGAGGTCGAGTCGCGTGGCGAAGGGAATCTTTCTGTAAAGGACTTGCCTTTAGCAGTCGGTAAAAAGTTCTTCAATTGTTCAAGTAAGAATCGCAGAAAAGAATTCAAAAGTTTAAGCTATGAAGTCCTTTCATTGTATCGGCTGCTGTTTGTTAAAAAGTAATATATTTGACTTGCCGGAATAAGGAGGTAGAAGGATGAGGATGGTGTGGTGCATGTTTTGCTTACGAGTAACACAAGAAGATTATTTAGAAGAAACCTGGTTCTTAATTAGATGAGCTAAATCATGAAATTCTCGTACGATTTAGGGAATATGTAAGCAGATTATGTTTAGATTGTTGCAAGCAATTTAATAATAAGTAATTTTAATTGAATTGCTAGAGAGGAGAGATATTTTCGGGGGAATCTTGATGTTAAAAATTCCCTTTTTTAACAGATTTGAGAACTTGAATACATCAACCAATTCTTGACAAAAAAAATACGGAAACAGATAGTTGAAACACGAATACAGAATATTTCATAATATTTCAACCGATTCTTGACATGCAAAAGGTGCAAATCTAGATGTTATGAATGATGGAATGACTGTTGTTAGAAAAGAGCTTTTTTTGAAGATGCCTTTGTTTCGTTTCCCAATTCTGCGAATTCGTCAAATAGGTTCAATGTTAAGATTTCAAACAATAAATCCTACTTCATTTATGAAAATACTGCATTTCCTTTTCAATTAGAGATATCTTTTGGCTTGTGCTTGAATAGGCATGGATAGGCCTTTTCTGTTGTTGCTGGTGTACCATCTCAGCACGCCATTCGGTTTCAGTGGTGCATTAATAAATTTTTTTTTGAAATCTTCAAATCTTATTCTTCAAAAATATTTTATGAAATTTTATTTGCAGTAGATTTTTTCGTTTGAGTGTAAATGTCTCGGCCAATTTTTATTCAAGACCAGCAATAATAGAATCAAGAATTTTTACAGACCGATACAGATAGATGAAAATGTTTGCATTCGATTTGCTGAAGTGGTTTCAAACTGGTCTGGTGTTCTACGCTTCGGTGTTACAAATGTTGATCCAGAAACTTTCCGTGGTATTGAACTACCGAAGTAAGGGTTTTCTGTACTTTGATTTGGTATTTTATAACACTCCATTTTTCAATGTTTGCTATTGTTTATAGTAAACTTTATTAACTTTCTAGGTTTGCATGTCCAGATTTAACGAGTAAAGAAGGCTATTGGGCAAAAGCGTTACCTGAGCGTTACTCTGTTGCTGGATCAATTTTGCATTTTTATGTGAATGCTGAGGGCGAACTTTATTATGGAATAAATGGTGTTTTGAAAGGGCAATTTCTGAATGGAATCAATGTGTTTTCGCCCTTATGGGTTATTGTAGATATATATGGAAATAGTTCCTCACTTGAATTCATTGGTAAATATTTTTTTTGAGAATGATTGCTGTGCAAAATCTTTACCAAACCGTTATTCTATAGTGGGTAATTATTGTCCAGTCGTTGTTTAGCCGTGATTCAGTGAGCTAGGTTTTCGAAAATTAAATAGTAAATGTAGTGGTTTCCTTTCACTTTTGAATTTTCTTAATGCGATATATCCGGTTTATTATGAACGATGCAAATGTTTGCCGACTTTTTGCGGTATAACACGAATTCCGTTCCGATAAACTTCGTTATTGTTTGGAATATATTATATGTCATTCTCTTGTTCAATTATTTTACAGACCCGAATGAAGTCAGGTTTCGATCAGCACGATCAGCAGTTGGTAGGAATCGTGCAAGCAGTCGTCCTATCTCAGCAACATCTGCGGCACAAGCACAAATTGCAACGACGAGCACCACAGCGCACCATCGGCATTCTAGAAACTGTTTAAATTCTCGGACAGATTTGCCTCTTTCAAAATATCATGCAGGTAGGATTTGTGTATCGTTTCAGATAAATTATAAAAATTCCAGGTTTCGTTACACTAGTATTAAAATGAATTTTTCAGGTATACAGTTTACACCATTGACATTTCATACTGTTCGTGGAAAGCATGTTGCTTTGACTCACGCTTATACTGTTGCCGAAAGACACGCCGGTGAATATGCCTGTGGTTATGTTTTCACATCCAGACCTCTTGCATTAAATGAAAAAATCGTGATTCAGGTTGTATTTAAAATGGAAAAGTTGTTTGGAATTTCATTTCAAGTAAATAAAGCCTTTTCGGGACATTTGTGAAAAAAATTCTAGCTTGATAGAGGTTTATGCTTGTTTGCAAATTCTTTTTCGTATTTACGTGTTGCTTTCAGGTGTTGGATGTAGAGTCAGCTTATACTGGCAGTATGGCGTTCGGATTGACTTGCTGTGATCCAGTTAATTTACAAGGTTCTGTACTTCCTGTGGATAGCGATGATCTTTTAGAAAGGCCGGAATATTGGGTTGGCATAAAAGATGTAGCCGCACAACCTAAAATCAGTGATGAACTTTCATTTTGGATTACTGAGAAAGGTATGTAAACTTTTTTTGTATTAGTCTTTTTTTTTAAAAAAGTTCTATTAAGGATATTTTGCAGAGTTCTCATTGTGGCGTTTTTAAGGTGAGGTTTATTTTGTGAAGAACAACCTCATACCTCGCATTATCATTCATGTGGATACGTCTGTAAGATTATGGGCATATTTCGATGTTTACGGCACAACTCAGAAAATACGCGTGCTAGGTAATTTTTGATTTGACAAAGATGTCGGGAAACTTCATTTTGATGTCCATCGTTAATATTCTGTTGAATTTGATGAAAGTATATCGTTTCACTGAAGAGTTATAACTTCCAGTAACATGTTACGACACATTTATAAATGATTGATAATGCTTGATCATGAGGAGTAATGATCAATAACGTCATCTGCGTTACCAACAAAATTCATGTGCGAGATTTCAGAATGGTTTTAGCACCAAATATGAAGTTTTTGTTTCTGTGTAGGAAGTGTTAAAATAACAGCATCAACTCAAATGACAGCACAGCGTTTGCCGCCAGTTCCAGCAGTCACAGGAACCTCTCGTAGTTTACTTGATTTATCCCCTGAAATACGAGCAGATGTAGGAGGACCAAGCAATGAATTGTAAGTTTTATGGATTTATAGATTTTATTATGCAGTATTGTATGTCAATCCGAACAAGCAGTTGTAAGAGCTGGTGCATTACTATTTTGTGATAGCTCAATTTTTCCCAGATCTGCTTTTCCAACAACGAGCATGAACCTCACACATGATAATCGTGAGGACTTTTCTCCTGTTTTATCCAGACGAACGCAGTCAGAAACTGGTGACACTTTGAGTGGAGTGTTTTTACGTCTGCCATGTCCTTCACGTAATTTTTTAAAACTATTTCCTTCATTACGTTTTCAAGAGTCAAATATTTTGAATGCAAATATAGGTAAAGGAGGTGAATAAGTTAATGTCAGTGTAAATTTATCTCTCTTCAGAACCAGAAAGGAGAGCACTTACTACAGCATCTACTACAGTTAGGCCTTCGAGACCGATATTCATGAGTGGAGAGCATTTCATCGACTTTTTGGAAAATTTAGATAATATTCATGGACTTCATGGCAACGAACCCAATATATCTCATCAATCGCAATTTCCATCACCTCCGGTCCTAACCAGGTACAATGTTGATTCGATCTAAAATTATTTTTATGTTTACTTAATTTGGAAGTGTGTGGAAGTCATGACTGGAATTTTATGTATATATTGAAGGGCATCTCCTGCACGGTTTCTGCCAGGAAGGCCACCTTTACAGCCTTTATCGAATCCGCCACTACCTGCACAAACGGCAACCCATCAGCAGCGGTCTGGTGATGATGAGGGTGAAATTGGCGATGAATGTAGGATTTGTATGAACTCTAAAGTAAGTTTCTTTTCTACAGAATCGTTAACGTTAATCGTCAAAGCTTACATCAGAGGACTAAAAAAAAAAAAAAAAACCGATTTCACCGCTGTGATGAATTCAAGGAGTAATTTATTAGTTTTATCTGGGTTGAGTGGGTCACCTGTGATTTGTTACATTTGAAAACTTGCTTAAAATTTATATCATTCAACGTTTATGTGTTGGAGTTATTCATAATTTATTTGATTTCAGGTAAACTGTGTAATCTACACATGTGGTCATATGTCGATGTGTTTTGAATGTGCAACAGAAACATGGCATTTGAATGGGGAATGCCCAATATGTCGCAAAAAGATCGAGGATGTCATCAAAATTTACAAATCATAACTTCTATATCGTATGGCTATGTATTTCTTTTTAAATTTTTGGTTACTGTTGCCTTTTTTCTGTCCATTTTCTATAAATCGTTCATTCCCTGGAGTTTTCTACATGTTTTTTATTAATTTTTTTTTTTTTTAAAATGCTGATCGTTCCCGTTTTTACGTTTATCTGTACAAAGAACTTCACAAAATGTACGTGAAAAAGCCTGTTTTGTCTACTGAATTTCAGAGATGATTCCTTTGCACGTATTTCATTTTCTTTCCTTTTTTTCCTGCTTCAGTTTTTAAGTTATTGAAATATAATAAATTTATCTGTGATTTAGGTTGTACGGTAATTTTTCGTAATTAAGAAATATTTTTATTTCGTGGCATCATCTCAGTAATTTCGCTATCATGATAGGAGCAGTCGGTTATTCTCAATTTGATCGGTTCATTTTTTCATAAACCATATGTTGGACTATTTCATATTTTGATCACTTGTTATGAAACATTAGTTGAATAGTAAATGTTGAAGCGCAATATGTAAGCGAAATGTGATTTGTAAATTTGTTTTCTGACTGTTGATATTTATATGTTAATATTTTATCGAGCAGTTATGATACAACATTGCAGATTATAGAAGTGTGCAAAGAGTTGCCTTTATTATCCAAGCGTATGCTGGGTGGATCTTTATGAAGTATTTAAGTTATCGGACACATTGTTCATTTTTTATTTGATGAAATTCGTCGAAATGCATAACATAATATTGCAATAAAATCCCGGTATGTTTGATATTTTACTGTTGTATATCCATTCTTTTGGCATTTTTCTAGTTTGTCTATTACATAGATAATCTGTGCTATCAAATTTCCTGCTGTATTTATCCATAAAACTTTTGCGTTGCTTGTTGTACATAGTTTTCTTTTACTCGTACTATGATCGATTAACCATATATTTTTGTTATTAACTGGAATTTACGATTTATTAATATTATTGAGAGATTTTAGACTTTAATAATGCTCTGTTGATATGTCGAGGTTTAGTTGTTCAGCCTCGTTCAAGTTGGAACTGTTTGGAATAGATGCACCCGTTCTGCTTCATTTACATAATTTTGATTTGTGTGATAATTTACTGCACTGATGAATGTTTGTGGAAGTCCGTATGGAGATCTAACTTTAATATATTCCTTTTTCTGAGATCTAAGTTGTAAATTGTTTCGGACGATGCTTTCAACTTGTTTTAGATCTTTCAGCTGAAGTTTTCCTTATTAAACGGCTTTCTACTATGTTGACAGTTTACTTTGGTTTAACTGTCCGCCTTTGGTGCTAAATTTTTTAGTTTGCTTTTGGTTCTGTAAGTTTTTTCGTATGTGTGCTATTGCATTTATTTCTAGTGTCCGTTTTATGCAGTGAATTTTGCAATAGCACGGTACTACTGATTCTGCTGTGTTATAATTTTGCTGCAAAAAGATAACATGTGAATAACATTGTGTTTTGTCTTCACTTCATGCCTCTTTTGAGATATTACTAATATCATTAAAACGCATTTTCACTGTCATTTACTACAACCCTTCATTGTATGGGACGCATCACCTCTGTATAATAAAAATGCCATTCAAAATGCACTGCTACTATCATCATGACATATAAGTGAGCATTCCTTAACTACACGGAAACCATCACATTTGATTGTACCAAGGGCTATCTCTGTTTTTTGTAATATGCTAAGATTTGATACTAAGAGAATTAAGGGAAGGTTAACTGGGATTTTCTAGTCCTGAAATCTTTTTATTTAAGTTTTATCATGATCAGATACGATATATTTTATCTTGTGGCGCTGCTACAAAGTGTCAGTTTGCGTCGTACTTCTAGATTACAAAGCATAGCGAAGGTGATTGAGGAAGGATCTGTATGCAATTTTGAGTTTTCTGTGAGCTACTTCCATTGAAGGAACCTGATAGAATAGAGTTCACGAGATGAAAATTTGTAGAGTCTGGTTGCCAAAAATTGGTTGGTGGAAAGGTTACAAAGTTTTAGATAATTATTGTAAAGTACAGTGGAAGCGAAGGTTTTCTATATGTTTCAGGAACCTTTAGATTTTTGTTTCTATAAATTTTTTTAAACGGCATAGTTTTTCCAATACAAAAAAAAAAAAAAAAAAAAAAAAAAAAAAAAAAAAAAAAAAAATTAAAAAAA
>JARVGP010001792.1:0-11001 GCA_029876185.1 Mansonella ozzardi | reverse complement strand
AGCATAATTTGAACTGTGAAAAAAATTTGTACCTAGAGTTTGATGAGCATAATTTTTTTTGAACTGTGATCATGAAAATTAATAATTTTAGACGACTATTTGGACTATGATTATTCTGTCTGAATTTATTTATAACTTTATTGTACCTGTCAGCTAACATTTTTTAGATCATAAATCGTAATGATAGAACACTGCCGACAGAGCAAGATAACGAACAATGGTTATATGGCAGAATTGGTAATCATTTCGGTAATCTACCAGCAAATTATGTTGAACCACTGGATTCATTTGGCCAAGTAATTAATTATTTAATCATTATTTTTTTTTTTTTTTGCTGAATTTTGCAAAGTATTCACCATTAAAAATATAAATTACACAGTTTGCAATCTAAAATTATTTCTGAAATCATTATTATATTAAAACAAATGTATGAAAAATAACTATTGCTGCTATGACAATAATCTATACTTGTTCTAAGTATTTTACAAAAATGCTGCTATGCAAAAAGATGGAAATTTAAGAGCAGTAAAATTTTTTATTTGTTTTTTTCATAATTCTCAGGTAAGATATTACCGCGCAAGAAATGAAAAAATTTTAATCAATAATTATAAATTATTGTATTGCAGAGAATTGTTAATTCCTTATGCTTAGTTTCAGTAATTTTCTAATTTATATACGCCTTTTATCTGATTAATTAATCAAATTTCAATCTCTCTATACTTTTTTACTTATAATGATTTTTTTATTGTAATTATTATTTTTATTATTCATTAATTATACATTTTTATTGTTTAATATTAGGAAGTGAAAAGAAAAAGAAAGACAATAGATTTTTTCAAGTATGATTAATTATGGTTGTAAAAGCAGCATTAAGGCTATAGTTAAACAAGTCTTATTCACAGCAATATACATAATAGATAGTGTTGTCGAAAGGTCGGGAAACATAAGCAAAATTATATACTATTTACAATAATTTATAAAAAAAAAATCATATGCGAATATCTAAATATCAACTAGAAAGATACCATTATTTTTACCTATGTTATTTTACACTTGCTATATCTGATTTTCAATATTATTTATTTATTTTCTTATTTGTTTACTTATTTACATAAATATTCATTAAATATTTAATATTCTTTCATACGTGGATCAGTGGATTAGAATAGGAACAGTGCTTTCATCTTTTTTTTTTTGAATTACTTTAATTAGTACATTTTTTAGGATCCACAGTTTACAATGAATTCTTCCATTGCTGCCGACACTAACTTCGATGATTTGGTTAGTTCAATTAGTTTTTTTTTTTTTTTATGACAATTTAGAAAAAGAAAATGAACTCTATC
Organism: Mansonella ozzardi; assembly: GCA_029876185.1. Classification (NCBI taxonomy): domain Eukaryota; kingdom Metazoa; phylum Nematoda; class Chromadorea; order Rhabditida; family Onchocercidae; genus Mansonella; species Mansonella ozzardi. The sequence continues at coordinate 9,658 of JARVGP010001792.1, read as the reverse complement.
TTATATCGCTGCTATTTGTGAAACAATAAATGTAATGAGAGATAAAATGTTCATTTTTAAAAGCAAAAAGATTGAAAACAATGTAAGTAAAGGAATAATTAATTAATAATGCTATAATGCTCATCAAAATCAATATTACATTAATAATAATTATATGCTCATCAAAAAGAGTAAGTTTTTGTTCTCTAAGTTATAAGACATCATAATAAGTAGGTATGACCTTAATCATATTAGTTACTATATCAGCTGGATCGCATGTTTAAGAATTTTTAAGTTTTTTTTTTAAAAATATTAGATATATCAAAGTTCGCTCATTTTGTTTGCTAACTTTTTGCTTCTTTTAAATCTAGCTAAACATTAACTAATTTCATTAAAACTATTACGACCTACTATAACCTTACATAACCCTTACCAACCATTACGATGACGATTACAACAATTACCATATTCTTTTTGAAATGCTTCATACATCATCAACCTTGCGTTTTTTTTTTTTTTTTTTTGAACTAAATTGAATCAAATGACAAACTAAGAACCTGTTTCTCATTCTTTTCTTTTTTTAATTCTATTTTCATTACACATTACATTTAGTTACTCATCTTCCTTCCTTTCTTAGATACAGTGCCGCCCGGAACGGTTCCTACTTCAATGTACAACATCAATAATTCTAACATATACGTTCCATCCCTTATTTGTATGATGTGTTTGTAATGTGTGTGGTATGTGTGTGTATGTGTGTATATGTGTGTGTATGCGTGTGTATGTGTGTGTATGTGTGTGTATGTATGTGTATAATCAACCGGTTTGCTCCGGTTTGTATGGTTGAGACAGGGAGCGGTGAATTGCTTCAGATGTTGAAGAAGGTTTTTCCTTCAACTTCATTACAGTTGCGGAAGTATTGCGTGACCATTTTCTCTCCTGTTATTTTAATTCGTCTTTTGATTTGATAATTAATTGATCCCAACTAATAAGATAATAAAAAAGTGGTATCATTTGACATCCTTCTTATTAAATATTAATGGTATCATTTGACGAAAATCTTCCAATACTTGGTATTATTCAAAGGAAAAAGTATTACTGTTATAATCAAAATACTAAAAGATATTATTGCAATACTATTGTTGATTATTCTCAATTATTTAAAATGACAATTATCAATTAGCTGTTTTTTTATTCATGTTTTTGATTTTTGCAAACGATTTAATATTAATTTTATTCTGACTTCAAAGCAATCATATTTTATTTTTCTCTGCTTGTTCTATTAATACGAAATATTCAAATATTTTCTATTCTTTTATTCTCTGGATTTTGTTTTTTCGAATTTCCTTCAAAGAAATTTGAAAGAAGGAGGAAAATCGCGATTCAATCTAGTTCATTGTTAATAAAAAATTTTTTATTGACTGGCAAATATGAAAATTTAAAATACCCATTATAATAACACGACTATATATTATGGGTGATCATTACAGTTATCGACAACAGCGTTTTCGTGCGCAACCACAAATGTCACAACAATTAAATCCACTTTATAGATCCTCTGAATTAGACTATTCTGTTTCCGGTACTGCAGGTGTCGGCGTAGACAGAAATTACTTAGACAGCTCAGGACCTAGCCATTTTGGAGCTGAGAAACAACCACGAAGATCGCAATCATTATGCAATCGAAGAGATTGGTCAATCAGAAATGATTATGGATTTAAAGCAATAGGAACAGACGACAGATTTAATCCTCCTATGAAGAGGTACCAATCTTACCAACAACGCAACTACAATTATCAGCCATACCTTAGTGTTAGCACCAGTTCCGCCGCTGGATATCGAGGCAACTGTGATGGACGACATGGTACGGATCATTATTTTGATAACTTTGTAGCCCCACAGTCCAATCTTACTGAATCTGACTGGGATGCCTTAGACCGTTCAATTCGAAATTATCGTGAAGATCCCGGCTGTGAACAAATAGCTGTAAGCATACGACGTTCCAAAGCTCAAAGTTTATCGCCAGACCGGCTAAGTGGACTTGGTGGTATTGGTGGTACTTCTGGTGGCATCAAATCAAGACGACACAATTTACCATCGTACTTTTATCGACACACTGGAACTGGTAGTGTCTTTGCTGGACCGCAAAGCGGTGTTTCTATCAACAGAAGCGAGTCAATACACCGTACCCGAAATGATTTTCCCAGTGGTTCAGCCTTACAAGATGAAATGGAATTTGATGCTGGTCGTGGCATGCTAAATTACTATCGAGTTAATAATTGTAATCATCAACAACCGGAGTATTACGGACCAGGAACTGGGTCTGCGAATGTTACTAGTATGATGAGAGGTCGAGCAATGGTCCGCGGTCCTAACCCGAGTGCCGCACATTATGGTTTTGGAGCTCAAAAATATTACAAGCTTCACTGTTGCTGTTTAAGTTTCCGTTGGCCGCCTTGGGCTTTTGAGGAAGTGGAACCACCGCAACCGATGTATCGCCGAACTTGATTGAAGATACTACTACTATTTTATTTTCTCAAAAAAAATTTTTTTTCTTTTTTATTCCATTGGTACCAGTATTTCTACTTCCTTCTTTCAAATTTATGCAATCTCCTTTGTCATTAGAATTAATATAAAAGATATCAAAAAGATTTCAAACACTGGAAAATTTTTTTCTTTTTTCCTAATAAAAAAAAGTTTTTTTTTTTTTTATATATATAAAGTTTATTTTTTATCATATTTAATTCTAAGCTATTCACTATAATTACAATAGCATAGATATGCACCAATTTCTTTCTTTTTATTTATTCATTCATTGATCTTGATGCCATTTTTTTACCACTATGGAATCACGGTGCTTGCGCTAATTTATTTACAACATCATAGGATAACCTGTAATTGCTGATATCAAATTGAAGATATAATTCGTTTTCTTTCATTTTTTATTTTCTTTGCATAGAAGTTATTTGTATCATTGCAAGCAAATTCCAACACTTAACTGATTTCAATTATGCTATAACTTTTACTCTTTTTGTGAAGTTATCTTAATCACATTCAATTTGTATCTTTGCTCAATTTCTACAAAATTTGATTGCATTTTCGATTAGTTTACATCAAATTTCAGCTCATTATTATTAATCGGTAGACAAATGAAAAAACGAATTAATATGATGATGAAAAGTCATATTTCAAATCATTCAGTTTTCTTCTTCTGTTCTATCTCTTATCATTATCATCATCATCATTATCTCTATTGAAATAACTGAATGATGACTATTTCAATTAGTTTTAGCACTTTTTTATAGTCTTAAATCGATAATTATCCTCATTTATTTGATACAACCGCTTCTCATTGTTATCATTCATGCTTTTACATGAAGACAATAAATAAGCAGAAAAACAAAAAAGAAAAATGAGAAGGATAAATTCATGATACACTGATATACAATAATTATCAGCTTATCAGCCCCGAACAGTTTCTTTTATTGCATTATTTTATAGGTGATAAAAGGAGGGTATTGTGCGAACGTGGATTATTATTATTCTGATATGATAATTTTTTATTTTATGACCTATACAAGAGAAATATTTTTTGCAGTGAATTAATCGAAAGAGAAAAAATGAGCTAAAAACTTCTTTTTTTCAATAATTCAGTAGCATTACTAAATCATCTGCATGAGTTTAATAATGCAAAAGTGAATGATTTAATGATCTTAAAATATTAATAATATTTCGAATTTAATTCTTATTTTAATAAATATAAATCCTATTTGCATTCAAATTAACAGCAAAAAAAAATGATAAGGAAGGAAAAAAATATTCAAACTATTGTGATAACAAACAAAAAAGTTCAGACTATTTGTTGTTTTTTTTTTTTTTTTTTCATTTATTTACATTTCAAATTACTGATTTAATTTGACATTTTTTTCGTAACGGTAGCGACTGGTACTGCCATTTTTTCGCTATGATCAATCTTTTTCCTTTTTAATTATAGGAAAAAATTGTGTCCCTTTAAGTCTAAGGAAATATTTTTGCGAAATGTACAAATTACCATTATCATCACTTGTATACGTTGGACAGAGCTGACGTTGACTGTTGGCCTTGTCTAACAATACTATCCGCTTTGAATCGCTTGTTTAATTTGGTTTTCGATTCTTCTGAATCGTTCATTTTCCTTTGCCAAACTAAAAAATATCGCGCAATTTTTTCCCAATTTCTGCTCAAAATTTCTTGAAAAGTATACATTCCGATAAGATTTGTCCTGCACCTCGTTTATCATTTCCCTAAATTGTCTATAGGTACAAAGTTGGCATAAAAAAGTTTCAGTCATAAAGTATTTTGCCTAAATTCCTTGAAATCTTTCATCAAATTTATGTTACTAATTTAAGAATCTTTCATCGATAATAAGAAATTTTTTTTAAAAAAATGCTTCTTAAAGCAAGAATGATATTGAAAAAAGTTTTCATATATATAATTTTAAATAACAGTGAAATTTCAATAATAATTACGAAATTATTACTGAAAAAAAAATAGAGAGGAGAGAGAGGGAGAGAAACAAAGTTATTCAAAAACAGAAAAGATTCAAAATAAATTTGAAATTTTGTTTAATTAATGAAACACACTTGTCTTTCTTTTTTTTGTTGAATTTGAATTTTAAGATTTTTTTACCTTTTTTTATCACGCGTCAGTTTTTTTGATTGACAAGAAGTGCTTTCATTGTTTTGCATTGTATTAATAAATTATTTTATTGTTTGGGAAATAAAAAAAATTCCAATAAATCAGTGGAAAATGAAATAGAAATAAATTCAACATTATAATGTGCACAATAATGAAATGAATATCATAGATAATGTTATAGCAATAAATGATGCATTTGTCGTGCATATTTAATTAAAGGAACTTAAATTAAATTGTACTTAATTATTTGGTAGTTTAAGGTAATAATTGAATAATTTAATGGCGGAGAAAAAAGTAACGAAATTAAACAAAAAAAAAAAAAAATTTGATAAACTGTGTAAACGCAGCAACAATCAAATTCAATTTGATGTAAAATAAGTAATCATTAATAATTTTTTTTTTTAATTTATATACAAATATACATTTGATTCCATCGATTCAAATGAATCATTGTAAGTTCTGTATAATATATATTAATAGAGATAAAAATGTGTATTGATATTTTATGAATTAAACAATGGTATTAAAAGAGTGAAATGAAGACAAAAAGGAAAAAACAAAGAAAATGTGAACACAATATGTGATTACATGTAATATTTTATTTTAGGCAAAACTAACAAGCTTGATTTCAAAGGTATGATTGTATTAATTGTTAAATTATTTGGAAAAACAGGTGCACAATTATAAATTTATATTGTTACGACAACAGGAAAGAAGGAAAAAAACAAATAGTGGCGATTAAATTCATTTGGAATTAATATGAGAAAAAAGAAACCATGGAAATTATTAAATTGACTTTTCTTACTTTTTTTACTAAATTACCACATAGAGAGAAATCAAGGACGCGGACATAAGGGCAATCTGAATGAAACATGAATAATTCTAAAATTATTTCACGATTGAATTCTTCCTGAAAAAATAAAATTTGAGCATCAAAAATCGTCGAATTCTGCAATGGAATTGAATTGAAATTGATTTATTTAGTTATTTCGGTAAATTGTACTTTTTAAATCACAAAAACTTCTTAATATGGATTTCAGATTCTTTATTTAACTATCATATGCTGATGAGATAATTAAAATTACTTGTATTTTTTAAAATAAGTTGTGTTAAAGTGAAAATTTCAAAATGTTATAATTCTTATAAAAAAAATCAATTTTCAAGAGCATGGATTATAAATATAATTTATAGGATAATATCGGGAATTTCTTCTTTGATGCATCAGATCCTGATAACAAATATACAATGATACAATTTGCTATGCTCTATTTTCGACGACCTAAAGGTGTTTCAGCCGGTATCATCAATAACATGAATTTCAATTCTAACAGCACACAACGCAAAAGTAAGCCTAATCGATTAAATCAGTGTTGCGAGTGAAAACAATATGAAATTAAGCAAATTGAAATCATTCAATTATGATGTAAACAAAACATTCGTGATGATTATTTATTACATAGCTTTGTTTGACTTTAAAGAAAAGAAATGGACATGGAAAGAAATCGCTGACAAAGTAAAACATACAAATAAGCCAATTAATCATTCACTTCTACGATTGGACAACAGTGAAGCAGACAAATTAGCACAAGAAGCATTTATGTGTTAGTACAATTTAATGAATTATTTACCAGTGATTTTTCATTTAGCTATTGGAAAAGTATAATTATTTTTTGAATATTTTTATTAATTATATGGATTAATTGAAGTTATTAGATTGAACAATTATATCAGAAATTAAAATGTATTTAAAAACTGAAATGTTGAAAAAATATTTAAGTAATTTTAATTGACACATAAATTATGGTTGATCAAAAAGGAACAAAAAAAAAACTTGAGACAAGACTGTTGTAATAGTTTACTTTTTTTAATAAAAAATAATGAATTACATATTTATAGATAATAATATAGATGAAGATATAGTTATATAAATATGTTTCCTTGCATATATATCAATACAAATGCAAGAATATTGTTTCTTAGAATTCATTGGAAATAATAATTAAGTTAGCTCATGTTTAGGTATTATGCGTTATATGGGTGATGAAATTTTAAAACGTGGCCAAACACTTACTGATTGTATTTATGAACTTTTAATGATATGTCATCAATATCAGTTACTTCGGGATGAAGTATATTGCCAAATTATTCGTCAAACAACAAGTAGTAAAAGTTCCACGTAAGAGTGTTATAAATACAAATAAGCAATAAATTAATTAGTACACATCAATGATTAAAAATATATATTTATTAAATCTCTCATTTTCTCACTTATTTTTTTTTGCAGTTGTTGATTTTGCTTATTTATTTATTTATTTTATTTATCAATTTATTTATTATTTGTTTATTTATTTACTGTTATTTGTTTTCTTATTAATTTTTTTTTGTTTGCTTATTAGTTAATTATATTTCTATCCATTTTTCACATTCTGCTATTGCAATTATGAATTTAATAAAATTATCATAGAGCAAATACTTCAATTCGTGGTTGGCGTTTATTTTCCATTTTAACTTCGTATTTTGATTGTTCACCAGTGCTACAGCCGTATTTGTTCAAATATCTAAGTGATATGGCAAATGATCCAAGAAGAGCATATCACGGTATGTCATATTTTTTAGATGACTTATTTGTATGTTCATTTATTATTTGTTCATTACACTAGCATTATCAATTTTCTGTTAAACTTTCCATAGTTATTTAATATGTGTAATTTTAGGCACTGCACTCATTTGCTTACAGAATTTGATAAAAACATTTAAATATGGCGGTCGTAAATTTCTGCTCAATGGAAGCGAAATTGAAGCAATAACGGTAACAGATAAGTTCAAATTTTTTTTCTTTTTTCTTAAAAATAATTTTTAATGAATTTTTCATAAGTAAAATATGAAGCATTAATTAACTTATTTTGGATTAATATAACTTAAAAATTTTATAGTAATGTTATCTGTTTGATAACAAAGATATATTTGATTACAGATGGGTAAAACTCTAAAGCGACAATTATACCATTTACCGGGTGGATATCGAAAGGTGATTAATACCCGTTCGGTAACAGTTGTTGAGGAGATTATCCAGCAGCTTTGTCAAGAACTTAATGTGCGAAGTGCCGCAGAACAGCAAGAATTTTGTTTATGCTACATTTTGGAATCAGGTCAACTCTAGCATCTTTAATTACCAAAACCTAACATCTTTTATTATTAAATATATATTGAAATATATTGTTAAATTTCTGCCAGAATTTTATATTATATTAAAAATTACATGTATATTAATCAATAATTGTTTAGTTTTATCTGACTCTTTGAAATAGATTTCAAGAAAGAACAAAAGAAAATTATAATTCATTAATTAATTTCCTTATTTTTTCATTAAATGTATATTCATTTGAAATAAAACCATTTGAATTTAAATTAAAAGATCAATTAAAATTGCAGAAGACAAGATTGTAATGTTAGCTAACGATGAATATGTGATGGATGTATGCACTGAACTTGAACAAAATCAAAAAGTGTACTTCTTATTACTTAAACGAGCAGTATGGATACATCCATTACGATTGGATAATGCTCAATATATCGATGCAATGTTTTTCCAGGTTATTTACCTTTTCTTCTTCCCTTTCTTTCTCCCTGTAAATTAGTTGCTAATTCTAATTATTTAATAATATAAATTCATTTATACCAGAGGGATTAGTAGGATTATCATTTTATGTAAGAAGGATTAGTAAGTTGTCAAAAGAATGGAAATCTATTTTGAATAGTTGTTTTTGTTTTTTAATTTATCGTATTTAGTGATTATACATTTGTAGAAAATATTAAAGAGTTTTATTACTGATGTAATTTTTTAAATGACAACAATAAGCTAAATGAATCATGAAAAATGATGCTCATTTATCAAAGAATTCTTTCATCTTTGTTTTCTTTCTTTTATCCTATATTAAAGTTCATTGTTATAATTACAGAATTATTTTAATCATTAATAAATAATCATCACAAATAATAGCTTCGTTCATTCCAGTAAGCACTTGACCCTATGACTTATAACTTCTACGTAGATCATATGGATCATGAATTATAATTAGGTGTAAAATCGTTGCTTATAAAATGATTAATATTTTTTCTCATCATTATTAAATCTCATGATACAATATAGTTTTCTTATTTAATTTTTAGAAAGCGAAGTATCCGAATTAATAAAATGTCATTATTTCATAAATGAGGAATATCCGGATTATTGGACTAAAGATAAAACGATTAAATAGAGTAGTTCTGACATGAATCAATCATTTGAAGCAAATGATGACATCATTTTATGTTTTTTGTTATTTACCTACAAATAAGTAACAAAGCAATTTATCAGCTTTTTTTTAATTCATTCATTCGTTGGTTTCATATTTTATTTGACAGATTGTACCAGATTACGTTGAGGGTTTAATTATTGCACCAAAGAATGGAAAAATTAGCGCCGATACATTGGTTAGTAACGATTTGATTAATGAAAAAAAAATTTTGACCAAATTTATTTTAATATGCTACCTTGTCATTCAAGTTACATTTACTTAAATCCTAATTAGTTTTATTAATGAATGCATTGGAAACAGATAGTTTGTTGTAGGATGATATTGCTCGTTTGGGTGCATATTTACACATCGCGGATATGGGACGATTCGCACTTGTTACAGCGTAAGTAATTTATTATTTATTTAATTAATTGTTCATTTGCATAATACGTATCATTATGATAAACTATAGTTTTTTTATTTGAAAATATCATTATTGTCTTACCTATCTTATAAATCTTTTTGTCGAATCACTCAATTCTATTATTCAATAAAATATAGTATAGTTACATTATTATTCTATAGCAAATGAAATCATAAAATTATGTTAGTTTATCCCAGCTGATTTGAACAATTATTCAAATCTCGCAGAGTAGTATTTTATCGATGTTTGCAAACTTTTCACTGATTAAACATGCATTTTCAAAAAAAAAAAAAAAAAAAAA
>JARVGP010001791.1:0-11424 GCA_029876185.1 Mansonella ozzardi | reverse complement strand
AAAAAAAAAAAAAAAAGAAGGTGAAAAACAAGCAAAATACATTAATCAAACATAATTTAAGAGGAATTTCTTTCATTTGCTGGAAACCTCATGAATATGTTAGAGCAACACATAATAAAGATCAAATATGCTGGAAATAAGCATATGTTTGAATACATTACTTCCCAAAACATAGCATTAATAAAATTACGATTTTTGAAAAATTCCAAGAGTTCAGCTAAAATTGTAAAAATATTTCCTAATATCCATTTTTCTGCAAATATCCGCGACGAAAAACTTGAACAATCAACATAATCGATTGAAATTAAACGGGAAAAGAAATTCCAAAGCGCGATGAAAATTTTCCTTAATACACACAGGCATATTTTTATTTTACAGGAAAGCATATAAATAAAATGAAGTTAGAGAAAAAAAAAGATTTTTTTTTCTCGTATCACTAATTCATAAAATCAAAGTAAATCTGTCAAATACTTTTGAACCCCTCAGATATTATTCGACTTCCATCACGGGATCAGATGTATATAAATAATGAATCGCATCTCTTTCCACTAACTGCAAAAAATTTATTATAACAATTTAATCACTGAAATTAAAAGAAATATATTCAACAAAAAAAATTTCTTCCAAGTTAAATTAATTCAACTGCTCAAAGTAATGAAAAAATGTGAAAAAATATATCTGACTTGATACAATGTTAGATTTATGCTCTAAAATATAACATTCACAGGAAATAAAGAATAAAACAACGAAATCTCAGAGAAATAATTATGACAATAGAATAGTAAATTATTTGTGATGAAAAGAAAAACACTGATTTATAAATTTCATGATGCAACTACATTAATCAATTTGGCTTATTCAGAAATCATTTCTGCTATACATTGCGTGATAAATGACTTCAATTCAATTAATTTCATTTGAAATTATTCATTCAGTAATTATGCCTTTTATCTTGTTCAATGTAAAGTTTTAAATACCATGATATAATAAAAGAATGTTACCTGATAAACAGCATTTATCTCACTTGAACTACGAATTATAGTAAGAAGATCAGCAAACTGCTGCTGTCTATCTGCATCAGGAATATGCTAAAATGTAAGAAGGATGATGAAACTGTTTAACTACCAAAATTAAAAATTAAACAGACATAGCGGTATGAAGTAAATGAAGAATTGCTTCAAATTAATGATGCGACTAAAAATAAAGTGCTAAATGCATGAAAGGTTTGATATCTAATATAAATGTATAAAATATTCCTCGCAAAATGTTGAAAAAAAAAGTGATATCAATCTAAAAAGTAATATGCTTACCTGCAAAGCAACAACGACTCTGAGCGCCGCTCTTCGAAGCTCATCTTGTTTGTCATTTTCCTGTTTCACTGCATTTGCTTTAGCTCTAGCTTGTATTTGAGTCTAAATGATCGACTTGTGGTGTAACCAATTTACACTGACTATCAGAACAGTTCAAGCTCGTTAATAATAAGCAATAAAGTTGACTGTTTTTGCTTGTTGTATTTTGACCTACTTGTGCTTCCTTTCTTAGTAATGTTAAGACTTTTTCTACAGTTGCCGGTAAAAAAAATCGTGTCTTGGCTCACTCAAACAAGGATATATTAGGAAGATGTCTATGATTAAGTATACCTTCAATGGTTCACAAAGACTGTCGAGCCGTTGAAATACTTGTGAAGGACATAATGCAACTAAGCGTGCAAGCATCAAATAGGTCAACAATTTGATGTCATGTTGGTCCTAAAAAAAATTTAAATTAATTAATAGCAACTACAAATTGCTTCTTCCCATAAACCCTGCCATTATTAATTATAAAATCACAAACATTACCTACCTTCAATCCATTTTCCATATATGTGATGAATTCAAAAATATCCAACCGTTCCAAGCATGTTTCTAACAAAGTGTACATACTAAAATCATAGAAAATTTAAGTTTGAAGAAATTGTTGTAAATTTTACTAAACTTCTGATAACAATACAAATCAATCTGAAACCACATGGATTCGTTATCAACAAAAAACATTATAATACTATTTATCAGTTAAGCTGCTTTTTTTAGAATTTTACAAACTTTACCATATTTTTGTAATAAAACTGACCATTCAAAAGCTGCCTTTCGCAGATCAAGTCCATCATCAACAGTGTGTTTAAATGGACCCATTTCAACCTCACGAATCAATTCCTTCTTAACAATTGTTTCAGTGTATAATGATGGTAGAAAGACAGGCAATAAATCTCTGATCTGTAAAAAACTGAATCTTCAGTAAAAAATAAGATACTTGAAAGAAATGAAATTTGAACTCCTTCGACAAGAAATATTAATGAAAATGCTCGCTCAATGGACACAACTAATATCGTGTACTGCCGAGAAAGGCTCATATCATAATCGATTAAAGGACTTTAGCTGTTAACTAATTAGTAATTGAAGTTATCAGTGATTCTGCAATCAAAATCTTTTTAATTTGAAATGACTTTCAAACTCCCCGAAAATTCCGCAAGTTTTCTAGGTCGGTCTTTTTCTGATTGGTCTTTCCAGAAAACGGAAATTACAAGAAAGTTTAACAAAACAAGTCTTAACAACTTACCAATCTGGGTTTATTATGAGCAGCAGAATTAAAAGCTATCAATGCCACACGACGTACATTAAGATCTTCATCCGTAACAGTCTGCAGGAAATGCGCCATTGATGAAAGAAGCAAATCATCAATAGCTGTCCACTGTTCAACAATTAAAAATTTTATTGCTGTCACTGCTGTTGCACGCATAAACGAATTCGGTGAAGTAACACATATCTAAAAATTAAGTGGAAAAATAGATCATACACTGATAATTTCAGATTTTATCAATTTGACTGTACATCGAATGTAATCAAAATCAATAAACACACGAATAAAAAATAAAATATGAAATCTAATGAAAAATAAACCTTCAGTCGCTGTAATAATTGTTCCGGTTGGACAAGACATAATTTGCCGAGACATTCGGCGACAACATTTCGTGTACCTTCTTCTGAAGCTGTTGCATGCGTGATCAAAACCGGCCAAATTTGTTCAATTCTTGGGCGAAAAATTTCTATAGCTCGCGAATCACCACTTTCTGAACCAATTACCTAAAAAAGTGCTATGAAATTTACATGGAATATAATTTTTAATGATACAGTCTAATAAAATATATACTAATATGCTCTTTTCCGTCACTAATTTTCTGTGATTCTGATTTTAACAGTTACAGAACCTAAAAATAATAGTTAAAAATGCAAAAATAACGCCACTTCTTTCAATGCATGCAACAGGAGATATTGGCGCTTCGGTTGAGAATTGATTTGTTCGAGCAAAAATGGAAGATACTTTTCCAGATTTCCTAAAGCAAGCCTTCCCAATGCATATGATGCAGCTGTCTTCATCTCTTCCGAAGTTGTATTGAAAGCATTCACTAACAATTCTTCCGGCCTGAAATTTTTACAGATAAACGAATTTACAGATATATCATTTAATAACTACATATCAAATAACTACAAGCTAGCTAAGTACTTACTTTTCGAAAAATGAAAATAAGCACAGCAGTTAATACTTTTGTTGACAGGCAAAAAGAAAAAGACAAATCATAAATGCATTACGATAAGATAGAATTTTTTGTACAATATTACAGTGTAATATTTTAAGTGTGAAAAATTCAACTCGTATGTATTTGAAATGTCCATGTTAATTAGCTTTAAGGAGCCATCTCCAGAATAAATTCTGCTTCAGATTTAAATGGAAATTGAAAAATGACAGGATGAGAAAACGGAAAACATACTTGGGCGAAAACTTATCAAATGTTCGTGGGCAAGAGCAGCCTAATTCGCCGATTGCAAGCAAAGAAAAGAGTCGTACACTATCTGCTGCATCGTTCGATATTACTTGTTCTGATAATTTCTTCGCTAAATTACGACAACGATTCTGCTGACCAGATGCAGAAGCAACAATAGCAGTACATGCTGATATGGAGCGATAGGCTTGACGGTGAAGGGATGTATTATCGTAAACTGGAGCAGTCAGTTGATCCAGTAGTTCCTGGAACATGATTTTGTATTCAAAAGATGTTAAAATAAAATATCATCGTGCAAGTTATGAGGTTCGGAAGTTTCCTAATTTCATTTCCAATTAAAACTATTAAAGTACCTCGAAAGATGGTTTCTGGGATATTTCTGCCTGGACCACTGCTAGGACAAAGTTCAAGGAAGCTGTCAGAGTAGCACCTTGAAGCAAAGAACTTTGCAGGAGATTTACATAAGCCGCAAGTATGTCTGGTAAACTACAGGATATGATTAGCGGATGTGCAACTACTAGATCTGAAAACAAATCCTATGTATTAACTTCTGCAAAGAAAGTTCAAGAACAAGCAAAATAATATCTACAGAACGAACATAATACATTAGGATTTTCTGGGAATTCATCTCATGCAACGAAGTTTAGAGGAAGAATTAGTAATGGCATATTGCAGAAAAATGTAAGAACAGTAAGAAATGAATAAGTCAAAATACCAGAAATTCTTTTCCTCGTGATTGTAAAACATCTATACTGAAGAGTAATCAAAATTGATAAAAAGTTTTCATGGACAAGGATGATGATGAACTTTTCATAGTAATTGGTACTTACGACTAAGAAAAATAAGAGTAAGCTGGCTAATCTGTAGATCCAACTCAGAGATCAAAGTTGGTGTTTCTTGTAATACTCTCATCATTTCAGTACCATCTAAACCACCATATTTGTAGTTCGTCACCAAAGAATCCAGCAAATTTAATGTTGAGATCTGTAATGATCCAGCAAGCTTTTAATATATATAATTAATAATCAACAATCTTCATAAAAACTCTCTACTGTCACAAAGGACTTGCAAAACATAATTAAAAATTAGTCTATAGAGCATTTTGATGCATCTATATTATACAGTTTCACGAACAACAGAAGCTAAATTACCTTTAAAGCTCTGTGATTCTTCCGCAAGTACTCAGCCAGCAATAACAAAATATCCAACAAAATAGAATGCAATGAAATTGATAATGGGCTATTCACAATTACTGTAAGCGCCTTTACCGTAACAAGACGTGTCATTTCATTTCGCAAACGATCCAGAAATATCGGCAGACAAGTTGGCAGCTGAAGAAAAAATTCTTTCTAAAAACTTGAGAAGGATAATCTAAAATGTACAAAGTACACAATGAAGAGAGTTCGAAATCTAGAAATGCTTCATAAAAAATTCCTGAATAACATACATTTAGCAACAGTAATACCGCTTAATTTAAAAATTTCAAGTTTTTGTATTTTGTGTACTGCCTACCTTGTCTTTCAGAAAATCACCGAAAGTTGCAACAAGAAGGCCCGCTGCTGTTACAGCTTTTTCTTTTACTTCCTGGAAAAGATGAAAAAACAATTTTAAAAAAATACAAAATAAAGACAGAAAAAAAAGGATAGGTAGATGAAACATCGACTAAAGAGTTATTGCAATAAATATTTTGATAGATTGAAATGGATGATTCGTAAATCAGTGCAGATTAAAGACTGAAAACCTCTACCACACACCAAATTAAAATATAAAAGATTTCAGTAATGTTACTTGCTAGCTAACACTTCGATCTTTAATTGCCTTATCACTGGATCTCCACTTCATCATTACTGTCGAATTGAACTTATAATGCTTTTAACTATGTATTTAATATAAATATCTCAAACCTGGTCTATATCGGTACCCTTTAATTTGCCAATAATTGCTTCATAAATACTATCCACATATGGCGAATAATCAAAATTGCCTTGCTCGGTTGCCACTGGACGCAAAACACGAATCAACGATGTTGTAACCGTTAAGGCCTCCGCTGCTACTTTGTAAAATTGTTCACTAACAGCCCGTACAATGAGTGGCACCAACACACCCATATATGCATGCAATTTCTGAAAAAAAAACATAAAAAATTAAGAAATAAATATTAAATATCACTTTTTGACATTAATAAAATAATATATTTCCTATTCATATTCCAATAATTCTGTTTGTTAAACAATTCGTCTAAGATCTGAATATATTGAAAACAATTATTTACATAAAGGAATTATTAATTTTGCACTGTTCACGAATAATAAATATAAAAAAGACAGAGTACTTTAATCTTACATCTGGTGAATGAGTGCATAGCGCTCCTGACAGGAAAGTAAGCGTATCAATTTTCACATTTGTGTTCAACGAACGATCATTCATTGCACTTGATATTCCGGCCGTCAGGTGAAGTAATTCGTCACCAAGTGCACCCGGATATGCTCTTAAACATAAGGCAGATAAATAATAAATGCTCAGCAACTCAGCAAAATAACTGAAATTACAACAATCAGATATCAAATAAAATAAAACTCTATTGCTGAATGCGAAAAATGATCATAAAAATAAATAAAAAACAAACCGTAATAACTGTGTAAGTAAAATAAAACAGTACTGTTTCGTCTTCACTGTCTTTGTGTTTAGCAGTCGACCGATTGCTTTCACAAGTAAAGGAATTTGAGAATCCAGAATCTTAAATAAGCAGTCATTAAATTATATTATAATTTCATAAATGGAACATTACTTTAGGTTCAATCATAACACTAAAGAACTTACAAGATGGAATATAACAAATATAACATTGGATCAAGTATTACATTAGCCGCTATCTAATAAAAAACTAAATTACAGCATAATTTGACAACTTTTCGTGTTTTAATATAATGATTTGGTTTGGTTTTATATAAAAACAATGATAATAGAAAGTTTTCTTTTATATCATATATTTAGGTCCTACAATCAAAAGTCCCTCAATAATTCATAATCAGCCATATGTACAGTTAAGTCAATTCGATTATTTATAAATTTGATTAACAAGTTTTTTTTTTTTTGGTTGCGAAAAAAGCAAAATACAAACCTGCAGTGTCTCCAGTTGTTCCGTACTTAATGCATTTCGCAGCAGCACACCACCTTTAACAATAACCGTTTCCACGTCACCACACGCATTTTTCTTTGCATCGCCATTTTCTTCTTGCTAAAATGGTAAATGAAATAATTTATAGGAATGAAACTGCACATTCGGAAGGAATAAATTTCTAAATGATCTGAGATAATGTTGTCATAAACTTGTATGCATTTTAAGTGAACTTACAACACAAATGGCTGAAAAATTCGGGATCAAATTGCGAATCTGCGACAGCAATGCCGTATAAGCATGCATTATGTCCCACTTTACGTTATCTTCGCGTTCTTTGAATCGGCTAATTAACAGAGGACCAAATGAAGTCAAATATTTTACGATTTCGTCACGACGCGATAAAATCTGTAAACGATCCGACTCAGCATCAAGCGCAAATAAATCGCTTGGAAAAATCTAATCAAGCGTATTTTAGATATATACCGAGCTTAAAAAGCCGGCATTTAGCGGCACCATGGCCACTCCAGACAACAGTGAGGGCATTTTATCCCGAGTCCGCCATAGTGAAAAATCAGCTCCTAGACAATTCATTATGCAGCAGTCCAGTGAATGAAAAGGAAACAAATGAACTGTAACAATCTCAAGGTTATGAAGAGATACAGCTCTTTTTGTGGCATTAAGATTATATGCGCAGGAAAGCAAGCATTTTGTTCAAACTTATAGCAAAATAATAATTTATCGACATACAAGAGCTTCAATGCATTTAGCGCATGCTCGGCGTACTTTCCAGCTCATATCATCGTCATCCGAGTATTCGTTTCCTTCGTCGTCATCGTCGCCACTATCACCTCCAATTTTAAAGCAAATGTCAACTAACTGATATTAAAATTCAATTCTATTTCAAAAAATAAACACCATTGTTTCACATAAGCAAAGTTCATATTAAGCATAGAAAAAATCCCTTTTGCAAATACAGATAAGAATTGCAATTTCTAAATACATGCTACTGTTAAATTGCAATGTATACTGGAAAGCCTGCACGCAGTCAACGCAGTCAATAAAAAAGCCCACAATGACAACCATTAAACCTCTTCAATTAGTATAACAACAGTAATTCAAATCTCCTAATTGCTACGTCTATAATTGTAGCACACTTCTGGATGTCATAAAGCTATCAAAAAACATTCTACTAATCCAATTAAATGTTTAATAATTGCTGTCATGTATTGATATGTACTATACATATCATATACTATACCACCCTGGCATGCTTAGAATGGGTTCTGTGAAAGCATACTGATAAGAATTTCAGTGATCCTAATAGCTACCACATGAATGGTCAGTAATTTCTTTTCACCGATTATTAACCCCTTAAAGGTCTGAAATTTGAAATTTTACTGATTTAGCAAATTATAATCTTTAATAAAACTACCATCAGTGTCCATTTGTGAAATGTTGTCCATTTCTTCATCATCATCGTCGGTATAATTGGGATCATGTTTCAAATAATTAACAACTACCTCCACAATACGCCAAATGAATGGTGTTATTTCGCGAGGACAGCGATAAACAAAAGTTTCAAATGCCTTAAAATATTTTTTGTTCATTAAGTGTAATGGAAATTGTTTATAGAAATATAAATCAATGAACAAAAAAGAAAAGCATAAACATAACAAATAATAAGTAGATTAAACTTAATGTATTGAACAAATATTTACTTGGATGCATGATTCACGTAACTCGTCATCCTCAGTTGTCACAGCATAATCTACCAGTACCGGAACTAGTCTCGACAAGTGTTTTACGAAACGGCGACTGGTTGTTTTACAAATACTCTGACACGTTTGCACCATTGTACGAAATTGTACAGATGATGCCTGAAAATCAAAATAGAATTTCCAAGAATGAAAGAACCAATACAAAGGTTTTTCCTAGAATGAAATCCTCTTACTACATGATAAAAAAAAGAACAAACAAACAGATAAACAAAAAAGTTATTACTCCGGGCGCTGTAAGATGTTGCACGATAATGTCCATTGTTTCTCCATAAAGAGTGACATCTGACAGCACCAACAAATTTGATAACGCCATAATGGATCGTTTGCGAAGAGCTTGACGATCGGAGAAAAGCTGTTGAAATAAACCTTCTTGTAGCTGAAACATATTATATGTTTCATAGAGTTTTTAAATTACTTCTTAACTTCAGCAAAAATTAACTCATTAAAATGTTACATTTTTCTTATTGAAGTAATTTATATCATAAAATCAAACCCCTCTCAAAAATGGCGAAAATAATGATCCATAACGTGATAGAATATCGGATATAATATCGATTATTTCGAGCTTCACAGAGACATCTACGTGTTCCATATCGGCTGTAAAGTTAATTATTTTAGCTGAATAACAAAACAAGTTTGTTCCTGATACATTTTCCGAAAGCATTAGTAGTGAATTAGTGAAAGGAAATCCTAAAACAAAGTCTGTCAAAAACAATATAGCCATTGTTAGAGGAGAGCTAGCAATAAAAAATACATAAAGATTAAAATTAGTCAAAAACAATCAAAAGTGATTTACATAATGCATCTTTAAGTGGTGGTACCAAAAGCTTGATTACTGCCATTGTTAGAGGAGAGCTTGCGTTTGGTAATTCAGCAACTGCTGTCTTTAGTGCTATAGAGGAAACATCTCGCAACTTCTCATCACCTTTAATCATCGTTTCACAAAGATGTGAAAAAATTGCTTGAGCCTGAAACAAAAAAGATAATTTGCTTAAGCTTGAAACGAAAAACACTGATTCAGTATAACTAGTTTTTACCTAGCTCTTCCCCACTAGTTTTAGACCAAACAAACTTACAAATACCAGTGTTATTACTTCAGATAGTCAGAAATCAGAAGAAAGTCAATGAATTTCTTTTCAACTCAATAAATCTGTCTAAAAATAGCAACTTTTTAAGTCGCATTCGATTGCACAGACAATTACGAACATCAGGACATAACTTGCAAGCATGTCAAGACGGCACTGCTAATCGAAGATTGTATAAAAATTAAATGAAGCAGTTACATATTACTTTAGCGTTATAACATGCCACATATTACATTGAAATAAGTGATTTGATGCAATATGACAATATCAAATACTTCACCTGTGTATCTTTCACTTTATGCACAAGTGGTCCCAAACACTTCACTGCCAAATTCTGCACTTCACCATTCTTGTCCTCCAACAATTTTACAACCATATTAACTACCTGAAAACATTCTTAAAGAGAGTCTATCAAAATATTCTAATATTAATGATTAAAAACATTGGACAAAGTTACACGCCACAGGTAATACTAATTGCACAGTTAACTTGAATGTCTTGCTTGTAATCTTCTAATCATCAGTGCATGTAATCAATATCATTCATTTGTATCAGAAAATGTTAAAAGTTGAAAGTAATTCAACTGCTCAGCATATGCTTCAACCATTTCTTTTCACATATTACGTATGTTTTTAACCTGGCAAATAGAAAATGATTCGAATGCCGATATTTACATTTCATTTTCATGCAGAATTAAAAAATTTTAATGAGCAGAAATCGTCATGTATATTTTACATGTAACACGTGATTTATATGATTAATGGAATGAACAAGTTCGATGTTGTGAAGTTTCACGTTCCGTCCTGAACTAAAGTAGAAAATATTTTCTATCTAGCTAATGATATAATTTCGATATGGATGAAGATAGCGATTTATTTGCTACAGTACAAAAACTTTATATAAAAATACCGTACTCTCCGTTCAGATTCATCATCCAATCTAATGCTATCATTCTGCAGCTCAACAATTAAGTCATTTGTAGCCATGAACCGATAGTCCTTATCTGTTGATGACATCTTTTCCAACAAGTTTGCAATCTGAAATGACATCTTCCCGGAGTTTAATCTTGGCTGCGTGGTAGTCGACGTGAAGCCCTGCAAATTGGAAAAACATCAGAAATTTTAGAATATTAAAGAATTATTGCATAATAAATGAATGAAATGTATCCATTTTCGTGCAAATTATAGAAACTATGCAATGAATGTAGTATTCCGAATTTGAATGCTTGTGATATCATTCAAATGACCCGTTAGAAGAATGTTATTATTAGATATACCATTAGATCTTGAATACGGGTCCTCCTATTACCACTTTTCTTCATTACGAATGATACATTTTCAGATACCGAACGTATGATTAACTCCTAAATGCCATGAATAGACTTAAGAATTTAATTATAGCCCGAAAACATTTAAGAAAATTTTGGAAACTATTCGAAAATATGGTTTCAAATGAGAAAGAAAAAAAGACAATTTAAATAATTGATTAACCATTTTTTAAATAGAAATCTCATTATTTAAAACTATATGAAGATTTCAGTCAAAATAATATTGCATAAAAACATGGATAGAAAGTGGATAAGATCATTATTATTATTATTATTATTATTATTATTATTATTAT
>JARVGP010001790.1:0-11085 GCA_029876185.1 Mansonella ozzardi | reverse complement strand
TTTTTTTTTTTTTTTTTTTTTTTTTTTTTTTTTTTTTTTTTTTTTTTTTAGATTGTTTTCAATCATTTTTTTTCTCATAAAGAAAATGAGCTTTACACTATCACTCTCGTTCTCCCTTTTTCTTTCGCTTTTTTTTTTTTTTTTCAGTTTATTTAATAAATTGATTAGGTAATGGTTACAGTGGTATATATTTGTCTACGTACGAGCCTTTTCCCCACCTGATAATGGTGGCTACTTCTGCGCATAGGAGTACCACACGATTGATTCAATTGTTCCTGATTTTATGGTACCAGTATTCAGCTTTCAAACAGGAACAATTAAAACGGGTTTTTTTAATTCGCTTTTTTATCGTTTTTTTTTTTTAAAAAAAAATTGAAGGTTTCAGTGGAAATTGTGGACAAAATTATTTTGTGGGTTTTGTTTCGCTTATGACCTTCGATTCTCCAAGGCTCATTTCATCTTTTATTGGGATTGTATGTGTTTACTAGTTGAGTAGGATAGACATATCCTAGCATTGGGAGAATTAGGATTTTTTTAATAGAAAGGAACGAATTAATTAAAATATTGATAAAAACATTTGCTATGTTTTTAGGTACCCAATTCGGCTTCATTAGGCGAATTGCCACGAATCAAACTTTGGTTGGAAGATAGTGAAGATTCATGGGCTCTATCTTACCTGGATTTTGTATGCGATAAGGTTTGCCTTATGACTGAAAATTTTCAAGTTTTCAAATTTTTGTCTTTTGAAGATTTAATTTCGGATTTTAGATAAAGTTTATATATATGTTGAATTCTAGCAGAATTTTTTTTTTTTCAAGAATCTATTATATAAATAAAAATAATGATGGTAAAAGTTTTACAATTTTTAAGATACTAAAAGTGGTAAGCAGAGGTGGCAGAATTCTCATTCATTCGGTGCAAGGTGTATCACGTTGCGCAACGATTTGCCTTGCTTTTCTTACCAAGTATAAATTTAAAACACTACACGATGCTTATATGCATTTGGCTTCCGTAAGGCCAAAAGTTGAACCAAATATTGGCTTTTGGCGACAGCTTATATCATTTGAACAGGTATATTTAGGCCGATAGCTTATCTCATTTAAACAAGTAGGTATACATAGAATGTTTTTTTAAAAAAAATTGATTTGAAAAATACTATTTAATCATCGGAAATTTAAAAGAAATCTTTTTAATATTTAGGAAGTGAAGCAGGGAATGAGTTCGGTGAAAATTGTACGAGATCGAAATAATCCATCCGTTTTGGTTCCGGACGTATATCGTAAATATCTTTTACGTAGTAAAAGGAAGATGCAATCACAACATGCAAGCGCAGGCGACGGATTAAAGCAGGGTGAAATATCCCAACAACAACAATCTTTGCTTGGCCAGCGTTTATCGACGACAATTACCAAAAATGCTAAATGTACTACCGGTAATGCGCTCGCTGAAGGTAGCGAAAGTGCAACCGGATTGAAATGTAGTCGAAAATTACAGATTGCCCGAAAGAAAGCTTCAGGGACAAAAAAATTCCAACCAGTCTTAGAGCCTCTTATTGAAATGGTTTAAAATAAGTGCAGAGTCATGTAATAAATGTAATCAGCACTTAAAATTTAGAATATTATTTTAATTTATACAATCATAATGTTAAGCAGGAAGCAGTTTTCGTAGTAATAAATCTGAAATGAAATACTCACTGATGTGAAAAAAAATATAAAAAAATGGACAAAAATATTCTAAATTTTAAGTATTGTTTACTTTGAGCATTTCATTTCTACCAATTATTTCAAAAAAAAAAAAAAAAAGAGCATATAATTCCAAATCATTTTTGCTTGAGTAGATAAAACCCATATAAAGTATACTTTTTTTTATAACTCCAATATATGACTTCCTGAGTTTCTTTTTCTATCAAAAATAAAAAATTATTTTTTTTTTTGAAAATTCTATTACACAAAAAATAGCTGCTTTAATTGTAAACTTTCATTTTTGTAATAGCATAATGATAAAATAAGCAGTAATTTAGCGATGAGTTTATTAATTTTTTTAAATTATAAAAGTTTTTGAAAACAGTCATTTTGCTATAGAAGAAAGGTATTTGGAAAGATTCTCGTATATATCATATCGTTATCTTGTTTCTTATAACTATTAAATGTAGCTTTCTTTTTCAAATTTTCCAGTTGCATTTTTGTTTCGTTTTTTCGTTATTTGACATTATTTACAGTAAGTAATTACTGTACTTATTTATTTTTACAGTTTTTGTTGCTTAACATTTTTTGTCATTGTTGCTTGATTTCTATACTGCATTTCGTAAAATCTCATGATAGTCAAGTGAATATTTTATTTTTTCTCTTTCCAAATGAAACAAAAAAATAAAAATGGAATTGAGATGAGAATTAGAATTTGCTAACTTTGGATTTCAAATGCAATTTTGATGAATAAATTTTGTATTTTGTAAGAAAAATTCCTGATAATGAGAATAAGTAAAGAATTCAACAATGTTAGGAAAGCTTTTTTTTGCTTTAATTTTATTTATTCGGCAGTTAAACCTTTTGGCAACAGAGACCATTATTTCGATAAATAGAAGCTGAAGAGTATAGGATTAGTTATGCATGGTTTCATATTCTGTACACTTGCTGTAATCATCATTTAGCTGCTATTGATATTTTTGAAAAATAGAAGATGAAATACTATCAGACTTTTATGAGGATTGACTTGATCTTTTTATCGTGATTTTCAAAAATTAGCGGCTTATTACAACGTTTATTTTAATATCTATTCAATATTCAACAAATTATTAGCATAATTACTCCATACCTCTTCTTATTGTTGTATAATTTATAAGGAAAAAAAATTTTTTCATCAAAAAAAATGGATGTAATTTTTAACTTCCTAAAATTGACTTTTTTTTTTCTCCTGGTCACAAATTGTGAAATGTTATTTTAAAAAAAAAAAAAAAACAATTTGGTATAATAACTATTATTGTA
Organism: Mansonella ozzardi; assembly: GCA_029876185.1. Lineage (NCBI taxonomy): Eukaryota > Metazoa > Nematoda > Chromadorea > Rhabditida > Onchocercidae > Mansonella > Mansonella ozzardi. The sequence continues at coordinate 8,104 of JARVGP010001790.1, read as the reverse complement.
ATCTTAGGTGGACAATTGCTATTAAGTTGTTTTTTTTAAATCCTCAATAAATTATTGTAATATATGTTGTACATTTATTTTGCAAAATAAAATATTTCTCATAATTCATTTGAACAGATTTTATTTTCAATATCATAGAATGCGGTAATTTTATATTTTCAACATAGTAAATAACCGAAATGTTTGTAAGAAGTGAAAAATTAATCATAATATAAATGATAATTACGATCAACTTATTACTTACTATGTTAAGCCTATTATTAACGCGTTATTTACTACTTTTTGTCTATTATTAGCCGTTGGCAATTAATAAAACAAACAATTTTTGGTTAGCGAAATGCTCCAATCGGTTTGGCTTAATCAAAAATAAATATGCCTGAACTGGAATATGATTGCGTAATTAACTTTTTAAATTTCATATGGCTTGACTACTAAAATGATTCTTACACCAATAATGGATTTCAATTGTTAAACATAAATTAATGATTAGTCAGTTGATTCGAGAAATGTATTTCTACCCATCATTTACCTATTACAGTTCTGTCAGTTATGCTGGAAATGTATAATCCAAATGAGTAAAATATATCCGAAAATGTATCAGCTACTTTTCATTCTACTTATTTATAACTTTATTTACTATTATTTAAATTCCAAAACGAATATTTAGTATTGGCGAAATGTGACTATTTATCTTTCTTTTTTTTTCTGTTCCTCTCTTCTCTCTTTTTATCTTCGAATTTTATGATTGATAATTGAAAAAAAAACAAAAAAACAAAAATAGACACATCAAAAAAGACAACAAAAAATTTGCTAATTTTTTTTCCCTTCTCTGTGCATTACTCTTAAGATATTTATAGAAATACTGAAAAAAAAAAGAAAGTGAATTGTCAGAAAGCATTTTACAACAAATAAATCATCCAAAAGTATTATTAATCAAATTAATCATCCGGAATGATTGTTAATTAAACAAATCATCTGGAATGGTTAATAACTCCAAAGGAACTGTCATAATGTTACTTCACATTGTATCATCAAAAAAAAATTTTTAAATGTTGAATTTGTTTTGTTTGATTTTTGTTGTGAAGAAAATCGAAAAATATTAAGTTGATTTTTTGTAATAGAAGAAAAACGAAATACATGAATGAAATTTTTAAAAATTTTCCAAAATTTTGTCGAAATAATTTTATTAAATTTTTATTTCCGAATTTCTTTTTTTGCAATTATAGTAGGAAAATGAAAATTGATTCTACCATAAATTTTTACAGTTTACTGAAATAATTATAAACTTTTTTTTAAATTCATTTACTTTGTATGTTAGCAGTTATATGCTGATAGCATATCATGAAATTTAACTTTATATCAAAGTAATGTTATTACAAAGTAGTGATTGGAATTTCATGGAAGATGAATGTTATCAGATAATTATGATACTGCTATTGTTTATCACTATTATACAATTTTATCAATCATTCCAAATGTATTACTTTTGGAATCATCAACATATTATCAAAATTATCATATATTATTGGACATTTTCCAAGCATATAAAGTATTTCTCGACTGATATCGATAGTAAAATTCATCATAGCTTACTAATTAAATTGTGAGGAAAATTTCTTTAATAAAGTACCAATGATACTTTTCATTTCATACTATAAATTATTTGCTATATTCATATTATATCACACTGTTTCGTACGATGAATCCATATTTTATTCAATGATTTCGACTAATTAATGTATCGATTTTTTTTTCACTGATAAGAAATCATTCCGTAACCTGAAAAGGTACACGGTATCATCGTATAATAAAAATGTAAATCATCAAAATGATAGTTTATTGGAAAAACTTAGATGAAAATATTAAATAAACATCGGCAGGAAAAATCGGAAAAAATTTTTAGTAAGAAAAACAATATCAAATAAAGTTAATCATTCAGAGAATACAATCTTTTACAGGCATTTTGTAGTAAGTAAGAATTCGGAAAAATTGCTTGGAAAATTTTATCAAATCAAATTTTCTATCAAATTTTTAAAGAAAAATGGAATGTAAAAAGTTGATAGTATATGATAGAAAAAACTTTTCATAGAAATTTTTAGAAAAAAAAAAAGGATTCCAGAAAAGTTAATCACTTAAAAAATTTCCGGAAATTCTCATCGTTTCTGCTTTCTTGGTCATTGTTTGGGATTGTTCTTTTCATACATGAGCTGGTTTGATAGGTTGATTAGCCAATGCCGTAATTTTCGTAGTTACCACGTCGTTTAAACGGGATTTCTGGTTTTGGATGAAAGTTCCGGGCTATTATCGTTTGGTATGCCATCCTTCGGTTACTATTTAACGAATTTTAGCTAATTAACTTACCGTAGAATTCAGAAACCCAAATTCAGATTTGTTTTAGACTTTCAAACGATGACAATTTTGAAGAAATTTGAATCAAGTTCAGCACGAGTGAAAGGTAATTTTTATAAGAAATTCTTTTTTCATATGCGTAAAGAGATAACTTTCACGTAAAAAAAAAGCAATGAAAGAGTTTGTCATTCTTATTGAATTCATTCAAACAGAAATGAATGAATTATGATTACCATTAAGCGTTTTACTTCAGGCATTTTTATTGTTAAAACTTGATAGAGTAAAAATAAAATTAAGGTATATTGGATTTATTTAAAGGGAAATAAATAAGTCACGATTATTATTACTTAAAGTTTTTTATTGTTAAAATTTGATAGAATAAAAAGTAAATTAGTTTTACATTCATTTTTCTTCTCTTATTATTATTATTTGCTAATCGTAACGTATTTATTTTTATGTAAGTGTGGATTGTAAACTTACTCTTGGTTTTATTTTTTTGTACATAAAAATGTATTCTTTTCATAGCATTTTGTGATTTAAATGAAGAGATTTCGCATGAAAAGGCGCCATTATATATAATGTTTTGATGTTAACTTTACATTCATCTTTTTGTAACTTTTGATTTATAATTCTTAAATTTCAGTTATAATTTTGAATATTCATGCTTATAACCATTCATTTAGGAATTTCTTTCCATCCAACTCGGCCATGGGTTTTGGCATCATTGCACAGTGGTATCATCCAGTTGTGGGATTATCGAATGTGTGCTTTGTTGGATAAATTTGACGAGCATGATGGTCCAGTACGTGGTGTTGCATTCCATAATCAACAGCCAATTTTTGTATCTGGCGGTGATGATTACAAAATTAAGGTAAGCTGGAAGTGATAGTTTTTTTTTTATTTCGCGAAACAAAAATGCTTTAGGTTTAGTTTCCGAAAATTTAGAGGAATATAATTGTGTATTTTGAAATTCATTAAAAGTTAGTCATAATAGTATTGTTTTTATTTATTATATATAAATTTCATTTAATAACTAGATTTTAGGTTTGGAATTACAAGCAACGTCGTTGCATATTCACTTTGCTTGGGCATCTTGATTACATCCGTACCACGTTTTTTCACAGTAATTATCCGTGGATTATCAGTGCATCGGATGATCAAACAGTACGGATTTGGAATTGGCAAAGTCGTCACAGTATTGCCATTTTGACTGGTAATGTTTATGCTAGTATTCGGATCATAGCTTAGAAAAATTAGGAGAGATTTAGTTATTGATCAAATATTGTAATTTCATCATGTTAACAATATTTCTTTGCTCTTTTACAGATAAGATTTGTATATTCATATTGTAATTCATACTTTGCCAGGTCATAACCATTATGTGATGTGCGCGCAATTCCATCCAACTGAGGATTTGGTGGTGTCGGCTTCTCTAGACCAAACCGTCCGAATCTGGGACATATCTGGACTTCGGAAGAAGAATGTTTCACCAGGAAGTGGTAACGATATATCACGTGTACGTTCAGTGACTGGCGTGGCTAGCGGCGATTTATTTGGACAACCCGATGTAGTTGTTAAACATGTTTTGGAAGGGCATGATAGAGGTTTGTTAGAATGATTTCTTCTAGTTTCACATCATTATTTATTATTATTATTATGCAAGGATTTCTTTTACATGAGAGAATAGTTTTTTACTCATCTGACCATTGTTGGTAATTAAACTAATTGTCACTAAACTGCACAATAATTTTTGCTGTTTATGAATTCTGCTTAAAAACCGCATGATCTAATAACCGAAGAAGGTATTTCTTCTTTAAATCTAGCCATTTTTAATTTAAAAATGAAATTATTTAGGAGTTAATTGGGTTTCATTTCATCCAACAATGCCACTTTTGGTTTCGGGTGCAGACGATCGGCAAGTAAAGTTATGGCGTTACAATGAAAGCAAGGCTTGGGAGGTTAACTCATTCCTATTATTGAATTTTGAGCTGCTCATTTTTTAGGCCTGTAAATCTTATCCAAAATCTAGGAAATTTCAGACACATACTTCACATATATGCTTACAGGTAGACTCATGCCGCGGGCATTATAACAACGTATCGTCTGTACTGTTTCATGCAAAAGCAGAATTGATATTGAGTAATTCCGAAGACAAAAGTATTCGTGTCTGGGATATGCAAAAACGCACTTGTTTGCACACATTTAGGTAAACTTTCAAAAAGTTAAATTTAAAACAGTTTGCTTTAAGCTTCATTTCTCATAATTAGCTTCATCTCGCATAATTTCTTGTGCAGTTCAGGGATAATATTACCTGAAGACTTTCCAGCTGATTGCTCAATTGGAAATTTAATTGTAAATTTTCTGAAGGGAACCGATTCTGGAACCAGATTGAAAATATAAATGATTTACAGGCATGATAACGATCGTTTTTGGGTTTTGGCTATTCATCCAACATTGAATATGTTCGCAGCAGGTCATGACAGTGGAATGTTGGTGTTCAAAATTGAACGTGAACGTCCAGCATACTGTGTGCATGAAAATTTGGTATTTTACGTAAAAGATCGTCAGTTAAGGCGCTTGGATTTAACTAATAAGTTGGTTTTGGAAAATAGAAATCTTTTAGAGCTAATATATGGGAAGCGAATCATGTGTATGAGACGTGTATAATGGTTAACTAGTACTGAAGAAATGTATTATGGGATTTCAGAAGAGCATTGAAGAATGTTACTGGAAAGAAAGAGTATTTCTTCGAAGTAAAAGATTGAAAATTTGAAAGTTTTGAATTGATTCATAACTAAAAAATTTTCAGCAAGGATGTAGCATTGGTTCAACTTCGTGGTAGTAAGTTTATGCAGCCTTATTATTCACTGCATTACAATCCGGCTGAAAATTCATTCCTTTTGATCACACGTTCATCTATGCTTGAATGTTGTATATATGATATGTATAAGGTAAGCGTTAACATCGACATATTTTTATTTTACCTCTGTTTTATATAACTACTGTTTTCATACTTAATCTTCATTGTTATTATTATCATATTTGCATACATTGACTCAGCATCACTACGCACAATAACTTAGTACTCAAACGCTTTATTTTTTCGTATCCCTACTTAATTCTTTACTTCATTAATATGTGAAGTTAAAAAAAAACAATTAGAAGCAATTGTGAATTAGAATTTCAGGTGTCGAAGGATGCATCTGATAATAGTACTGAGACTTCGGAAGGGAAACGTTCTCCGGGTGTAGCTGCGGTTTGGATAGCGCGCAATCGTTTTGCTGTTTTGGATAAAAATCAGCAAGTTTGTCTAAACCGACAATAGATTTAGGCTGTAGAATTAAAAATTATTTTCTTAAATGTCTATTTTAAGGGTTCACTGATTCATTTCAGATTACAATCCGGGATTTATCAAATCGTGAGAACCGAAAGATTGAACTAAACATCCCGGTTGATGATATTTTCTATGCTGGAACTGGACTTTTGCTTCTGAAAAATAACGATGGTATTCAGCTATTTGATATCCAGCAAAAGCGCACTCTGGCTGTAGCAAAAGTTTCTAAGGTTAGTCAAGATTCGATCCATAAAGTGTGACTAGAACTACCTACACAAAACTACTAAAATTCAAAAAGGGGATATTCTAATTTGCAAACTGGATCGTTGCAATATGATTGTACCAACAAATCATTAATCAAGTTTTATCGCAGGCTTCGGTTTGATTATTCAAAATTCCTAATGTATTTAATTTATCTTTAATTATATTTCTTGATAGTCGGTTGGATTTAATGTTTCATTTATTCATGTAAGAAATGCCGATTTATACTGATTACATATATTTGTGCTCTCAAATTACAGGTGAAATATGTGATTTGGTCAAAGAATTTGGAATATGCAGCTTTACTGAGCAAACACACTTTAACTTTGGTGTCACGCAAATTACAAGTAATTACTGGTTTTTTTGGTGTGAGATTATCTTGTAAATTATAAGAATTTTTGTAAATTTAATGCTAATCAAAGATATATTTCAAGATTGTAAAGTTGTTTTTATCATAATTAGTTTATTTAGGTTGGTGCATATTATTCATTTATTGGAAATATTACTTTCAGATTTTATGCACTGTGCAAGAGTCAACCCGTCTAAAGAGTGGTGCTTGGGAAGACGAAGGTGTTTTCCTCTACACCACCAGCAATCATATCAAATATGCGTTAGCAGTTGGTGATCATGGCATAATTAGAACATTGGATGTGCCGGTATATGTGCTTGCAGTTCGTGGTGAAAACTTATATTGCTTAAATCGGTAGGTTTTTTCCGAAATTTCTTAGAAATTTTAAAAGAAGTTTATTTATGATTCGGCGTTTTTTCTGACTCGAAGTTTTTCTGTAAGTTGATTGTTTGGTAAAGCAAATTTTTTCAAGAGTAAAATCAATTGACGAAACTGAAAACAGAACAGAAAGAAAGGTAGAAACAAGAAGTATTCAGGGACAATTATAAGAATGTTTCAGAAAGTTTATATTTTCAGCGAAGCAGCTCCAGTTGAAGTATCTATTGATCCAACGGAGTACCGCTTCAAATTAGCGTTAATAAATCGTCGTTATGATGAGGTTACTGGAATTTAATTAAGTTGAGAAATATCAAAGAGAACAAAAATGGGAAAAGTTGCTATCTAATGAGAAATGTGTTATTATTAAAATAAAGAATTTTGTACTTTTAAGGTGCATTTAAATTCGAGTTTTCTACTTAATGTTTGCTTCAGGTATTGAATATGGTACGTTCAGCAAATCTGGTTGGTCAGTCAATTATCGCATACTTGCAGAAAAAAGGTTATCCGGAAATTGCTCTACACTTTGTGAAAGACGAAAAAACTCGATTTGGATTAGCGCTCGAATGTGGTAACCTTGAGGTGCGTTTCTAAATTGTTGTGATCTCCAGCAAAAATTTCTAGAAATTATACAGAAAAAGATTATAAAAAATTTATTGTGATTTTTAAAGATTGAAAAGAGGATTAAATTATAAAAGGCAAGAAATGTTACTGAATTGATAGCGATAATGGTTCTTTAATTTAGATTGCTTTTGAATCAGCCAAAGTGCTCGATGATAAGGCTGTTTGGCAGGCTCTTGATACAGCTGCCTTAATGCAGGGTAATCATCAGGTAATGAAAAGCTCTCACAAATTTATCTATATCTGAATTCGAAAATTTTGTTTTTTTTAGGGCATGTGTATTTTAGATATTTTAGAAGTTAACAGATATATCATACTTTTTGTATTTTTTAAGGCGGAAAGGTAAGAGAGTAAACAAACATGCATACTGTGCAAGTTATGCAGCTACTTGAAAATCTCAGAAATTGTAAGTAAAACTGAGCTTTCTTGTTATTCTTGACTTTTCATACAGATTGTCGAAATGGCATATCAACGCACGAAAGATTTCGAAAAGCTTTCATTTCTATATCTCATCACTGGGAATATGGAGAAACTACAAAAAATGATGAAAATTGCGCAGATTCGCAAAGTAAGGGTTATTTCCAGAATGTTCTAAAATAAAACTGTGAAAAGAATTGATGGTGCACATTTAATCGGATATCAAGAATCGAATTTTTCATTTTTTATTACAGTTTTGTTATCTTGAGATTCTGAAATTCTGCAAAATGCGCGCTTTATATTACTGGCAGAATAGCAATTTCATATTCAGTTAAAATGAAAAAATTTTAAGGATGTAAATGGGCATTATCAGACTGCACTTCTTCTTGGTGATGTTG
>JARVGP010001789.1:0-11217 GCA_029876185.1 Mansonella ozzardi | reverse complement strand
ATAATAAGGAAATAGAGTGTTTAGTTAGAGTTGCACCAAAAACTAATGAAAGTGGAAGGAAAGGTTGGCAAACTCGTATAATAGATGTCAGATTTTATGCTCGAAAAGCATTATATATGTCTGTTTTGGTTGCAAAATGTGCCATAATAGGAGAATGAAAGTATTTTAGCAGCGTTTAGTTGTTTCCGGCAAAATTACTAAAATTGCTTTAGTTATTGTAATGTGATCACAAAAAACACGTTTTCTATTTTGTCAAATAATTCATTTGTGTGTTTCAAACCTGAAAAGGATTTGATTCTATCGATAATAGTGTTGTTATCAATTTTTAACAGCTTACATAATACATATACGGCTGCATATGTCAATGTTCTGTGTTGTGATTAACTAGTTGAAGGAATTGATTTAGTTTTTATTCGTAAAACATCTACTGAGGATGAATAATCGATCGATGTGATGAATTCATTGTGATAAATCTAGGAATAGTAGTTCTACTGTGTGCTTTTTTTGCTGTGATATTTCACTTTACTGCGCCACTTTAACTTCTGTTTTCTACTGAATAGTATAGCAATTTACTGTGTTATCTAATGCTAATTTTTATAGCTCAGTTATGGTTATTACACAGTCTGTGCAAGTATTTGGAAGGAAAAAGACCGCTACTGCTGTTGCGTATTGCAAGAAGGGACGTGGTCTTATCAAGGTATTCCTTCTTTTTGTTTCTAACTTATACATTTAATCCTTTCAAATTTGAAAACTCTTTGACTTGGTTAAAAAGACAAATGTAATATGATTGAAATTTCTTCCTCGGTAGTGAAAATTTTTTTCATTGCTTTATGACCAGCTTTTTTTTTTTTATTGCTTATTGTTTCAGGTAAATGGCCGTCCGTTGGAACACGTACAGCCAGAAATTTTGCGTATTAAACTTCAGGTATGTTGTGTCTATTAGGCAGAACTTTCATACTCTACCAAATACTATGAGTTTGCTACAGTATTCAAACTATGAGCAGCTGTGCATCTGCTTCTTAACGTTTTCCCTTCGTTCCTATTACTTCTGATTCCTGATTTGTATTTTACTTGGCAACGATTTTACTAATGTTTTGATATTTCAAAAGTTTTTTCTTTGCAGGAACCACTGTTAATATTGGGCAAGGAACGATATCAGGATGTAGATATAAGAGTGAGGGTAAATGGTGGTGGACATGTCGCTCAGGTTATTTTCATTTTGGTTTTTGTGAAGTGTGAGAGGGTAAATTTGCGGCATGCCTTATAGAGCTTGGCTGATTTTTGTAGATTTAGAATTACAGAATCTCATTCATTTTAATGAGTCATTTGATCCCATCGAAAAAACGATTTATAAGTATGCTTTTTAAATTTTCTGATTTTGACACGTTGTGACGTCTGTCGTTTTTTCCATAGCCTGCTGTCTTTTTCATCGCTGAAATTATCTGTATTCCAAATATAAAAGCACTGGAGTTTTCGTATCATACAGTGTCGGATGGATAGTTTTTACTTTTGTGGAATTGGTAAATGTGACTGTTACCATCTTTTTGACATTTCACTTTATGGTGTTGCATGCTTTGCCCTTTTATGTGATGCATTAAAAGAAGGGTAAGGAAAGAGCGATTCCTCAGTATTTCGGTTTTATTTTAATGATGCTTGTCAGTAATAACTGTGAACGAGTTAGGTAGGTCTCAAAAGAATTCTTGTGAATGAAGTAAATCACGCTAAAATTTTGCAGATTTATGCGGTCCGACAGGCTTTAGCGAAAGCCATCGTTGCTTATTACCAGAAGTTTGTTGATGAACAAAGTAAGAAAGAGCTTAAAGAGCAATTGGTATCGTATGATCGTAATCTGTTAGTGGCAGATCCTCGGCGACGGGAGCCAAAAAAATTCGGTGGTCCTGGTGCAAGGGCTCGGTACCAGAAATCATACCGTTAAAATGGATTTTGCCCTGTTATTTTTTTGCAATGAATAAATTGTTGGACATTTATTGTTTGTCGCATAAGTGCATGCTTCTCGATTCTCCAAAAGTTATTAGTTTAGCTATCTTTAGGTATTTATTTGAGAAATAGGCTATCGAACATTGCAAAAAGGGGAGCACTGAGGAATGTAAAATGTTATTTGAAAGAGCCATTTGACTATACCACGAGTGACCACATCAGTGATAGAAAAGTAGGAAAATAGCATGGAAATGTGAATCCTCCTGGTCTCACTTAGTGTTGGGTTTTAGAATCAACGGAAGAAAAATCCAGGATACTGCGGGGTAAAGCATTCTGGTGTAGAGAAAGTTCGAATGTGGTTGTACTAACTAGTTTCAAATTAAAAGAATCATGCGACGGGGGAAAATACCACTAAGCATTGGAATAATTTTTCACAATTCGGAACTGAAATTGCTCTGTTGTCGTGAAGCATTTAATCGTTACAGAGCACAATACTTTCGGAATTGAGTGAATATTTTCATAAACAGGACACAACTCTTTGGTATCGATTTAACCGCCAAAGTTACAAATTACATTTTGTTCACAATGTCCGGTTTTCGAGGATTGCGCAAGTTGACATCCTTATCTTTACTAACTCGTAAAATATCCGGTTAGCTACAGTTCTGTGAAAGATTAAATCCCTTACCATAGGAAAACTGAGGTTGTAGTCTTGTCTGTAATGGAATATACCGCTGTCGAAATAATATTTGGTAGGATAAGGCTTGAAGCTAGAATCCTCTCAGATGTGGAATTTTGAGAACTTGCACAAATAGCTTTATTTTTGTTATGTATTTGTTTATGTGTCTTTAGCATATTCGTCCAAAGATTTTCTAAGTGCCTAAGTTTATCATATAAAAGTAAAGTAGGACTGATACAACTTAGTGTTTCATTTATCTATTTATTTTTTTTTAAACATTTAAAACAGCAATATGATTCAACGAATGTTGTAAGACTAGGAAATGCTTATTGAACAAATTCTTATTGTCTCTAACTCTTTTATGAAATATGATTGTTGCTGATAAGCAAATTGAATGATTTAAAATGTCTAGAATCTAAGATGATTTATATCTATATTATTAAACATATACCTAACTTAAATGGAAAAAAAATAAACTGCAGCCATCAGCGATGATCTTGTTGTTATCAATACAGAAATGTATTAGGTATATTCAGTAAGTGAGAGTAGATGAATCGTCATACATTCAGTCTTACCAATTTCTAACTATTAAAGTGATCCATAAATTGAAAGACAACAATAATTTTGCATGTTTGATTTTGAAGAAAACAATATCGTAATAATGCAATAAAAATATCAAAAAAAAAAAAAAAAAAACTAAATAATTTGACAGTATTGTCTAACTGATTTACCAAAAAAACATAGTTAAGTCAGATTAGAAATGATTTCAATGTTTTCCAATTTGATCTCCGTTCGTAAAGACTTAAACATGCTTAATAATTTTTCGTCGTCAACTTCACTAAACAAAAATACTACAGTGCTACTACTTTCATCCTGTAAAAATCAAAAGCTTTTTTTTGCAAGAATACGAATCCGTGCTAAGTGAAAATGTGAGATAGGAAAGTATCGAGAAAGATCAGTCAGTTGACGAATCAAAAGTTTTTTTNACTTCACTAAACAAAAATACTACAGTGCTACTACTTTCATCCTGTAAAAATCAAAAGCTTTTTTTTGCAAGAATACGAATCCGTGCTAAGTGAAAATATGAGATAGGAAAGTATCGAGAAAGATCAGTCAGTTGACGAATCAAAAGTTTTTTTTTGCAAGAATACGAATCCGTGTTAAGTGAAAATGTGAGAATGAAAATGTAAGTATCAATAAGTCAATTTATGAATCACTTATTGCAAAAATTTTCTTTGCCACTCAAAAATCCATAACTTTGGATGAACCTTGTGTGAAAGATGAACTGATTGCAAATATTATCAGGATGTTATCACTTTAAGCAAGATTCATCTATAAGGATTTCTCATATATTCTTACTTATTAAGTTGCAAGTTTCGAATGTTAAGTTTAAAAACAGCACTTAAGAAATCCATTTCATTCCTTTCTATTATCGTAAATATTTCAGCATAACGAAGTATCTTCTACGATGAAGTATCACATTGTGAAGTAACCAATAGTAACGAATTTCAGAATAATGAAAAGTGATATTTCAGGAAAAAAAAAAAACATCGGAAAGATAGGCTAATTTAGAATATGAAGCCCTGAGAAAAAGAAATGCAAGATGTAGTTGCAGGGAATCAAGTAGTATGCACGACAAATGACGTCACTGTTGCTATAAACATAAATAATTATCGAAAACGCATAAAAAGCTTACACTGATTAATTACCTAGCAAATTATTTTTAGATTAAATCACGTAACATATGCTAGTACCATGCTATCCTCATTATTTACGATACATTCGAACTTAAGCAGGATTTGTGTTAAAGTTATTTCAGTATGCGACAAACTCTAAAAGATAATCAACTATTTCTCAGCACTCTCCTCAAAACTTTTATCTTTTTTGCATGTCATCCTTTTTACTCTCATTTTTCTGCATTCTATCGTTTTCTATGTCACAAAACTGTAGCGTTATTTAGTTATAGCAAATGTTGATCTTTATTTTCATTCGATACTACTGGTGCGGCTGTGTGCGGGGAGTAATATAGAATTGGGTGAGCAGGATTTCCTGGTGGAATCTTGAAAATCCGCGATATACGTTATAGAATCCATGCTGGATTGATTCGTTATTCCGAATAATCTTTTTTTTTTTTTTTTCTATGCTTATAAATGCGAAAATCTGTAAGGCTTTAACCAAATACTTATGAGTGCTAATCTGAAATAAAACCTGAAAGTTTCTGAATTCTAAAATTTTGCCTTTTTAATTAACAGTTTCTTTCTTCAACTTCTAGATAATATTAATTTAAAGTAGTAGTTGAATAATTGAAAATAATAGCTTTAACATAAAAAAGTCCTGCTCAAATTCGAATATATCGTATATAATTAGGGCAGCATGGTACTAACATATGTTTCGTGATTTAACCTAAAAGTAATCTGCTGAGGAATTTATCAGTGTAAACTTTTTATGCGTTTTCGATAATTATTTATGTTTATAGCAACAATGACGTCATTTGTCGTGGCATACTACTTGATTCTCTGAAAGTACATCCTGCATTTCTTTTTCTCAGGGCTTCGTGTTCAAGAGCGAAGAAAAATTCCAATCAACATAGTGATGTCAATGATGAATAATGTACTTCCTAATAGTCAAGGAGACCATTACGGTTGTTCCGACGAAGTCGTCGTTAGTTTTTTTTTTTTTCTATTCTTCAATGCGGTTATCATTCGTCTGTTCATCTTGATATAGCTTATTGGCTTTGAAAAATTAATCTTTGTAACAGCTAGCTGGTTTAGATGTAAATCGCATGAAACACTTTTTATTTCAACTATTCCTGAAAAAAACATTCAAATTAGATTGAAATAGCGGATATATTCGTGAACATGGTAAAAATACATTATAAATTAGACATTTCAATACAAAATAATATATTTACTTAAGATATTATTTCCCACTCCTTCACGTCTCTGAAGAGATTCTTACTATCGGTATGCTTCTTAAAAAATGTTACAGTATTTTTTAAAATAGTGTTAGTTCAAACATTAAATGAAATATTTGCAAGTATTTTTAAATTTTTTTTTTCATAATAAGTCAGTGTTTGACCTATTTAAATGCATTAAAGCTCAAAATGTGGCTGAATTCTTTACATTTCATTCGTTACAGCCTGAATCGCTTCAGGGCGAAACAACAGCTGAACTTATGGCAGATCTTTCTCTCAGAGAAAGAGAAAAAAATTTAAGTGCAACATATTTGAACGAACGGCAATCTGTACTAGAAGTATGTGACCGACTTTATATTCTAAAAATTCTAAGTCAAATTGATGCTTATTAAGCTTGCTTTATGAAATGGGAAATGCTGAATGTACCGATCTTATCTTACTTTAACTGATGGAATCATGTGTTTTTTAAAATGAACTAATGAATACTCGCACCCAAATATTTCCATATTAGTTAAAGAGCACAAAAAATTTCGGCGATTGAATCATTTGTAAAAGTTAGGGTGAAGTCACAGGGCTTGTTTGAAGATTTTATTGTGCTTTTCACTTCAAGATAATGTAAGATTTTGTAATGTTACCTTAGTTAACACTATGGAACACTTCACTGGGTAGCATAATGATCATAAAGCTAAAAAAATTTTTCGATTTCCATATTTAGCAAACATCTGTAAAAAAAGAAGTATTGTTTTCTATCTCGTACCTATTACAATTCATTTTTGCAGAAGTTTATTAGTTGGACGGATCAAGATCAAGTGGATTTCGTGAAAACTCTTATCCGCAGTATGTGCCATGATCAACATGGACAAATAGATGCATACTTGAAACCTATTTTGCAGCGAGACTTCATCGCGTTTTTACCAGGTATTTCAAAAGAAATTCTGTTAATCATGGCATGTAAAATTTTTTTTCCAGGACAAACTACCAACCAAAGAGCATTGATGTTGATGTTCAGCTTATGTTACTGTGGTCTGTGCTCCTGGCTCTTTTTTTTTTTTTTTTTTACTTTTATGAATAAAAAAGAAAAAATAGTCAACAGAAGTAGATGTGATATTTTATGTTAAAAAAAATTCGACTCTTGAATTCGACTATCAGAACTGAGGTCCTCATTGATTGTTTGTGACCATTATCTTCAGATCGATTAGCAAGATATGTTCTGTCTTTCCTTGACGCTCGTTGGCTGAATTCAAGTGAGAAGGTCAGTCGTACATGGCGACGAATCATATCACACGGAAAACTCTGGCGCCGACTCATCGAACGAAACGTTCAAACTGATCCGGTCTGGAAAGGAGTCGTAGATAAACGTGGATGGTAGTGTTTCCGATCTCGAAGTTTCAAAATTTCTGTAGGATCAACATTTGGTAAATATGATAAAACTCCATTTCTTTCATCTTTTTCTCATTAACAAGTGTTTTAGGCGAAATTTTTTATTTGTATCGAAAGAAAAAGCTCACACACTGATATTTCAAGAATTGGGATATTCTTCGATTCTTATCGAACAGCTCAGGTTATTACAGATTGATTTTGATTTTTTTTTACTGGATTTAATTTCAGTTATAATAATATGTTGATTTAATGTGATTAAGTTGTGCACTGAAAATCATGAACGGATTGTGGATTGACCGTTCTTCAGGAAATTTTTTTTTATCGGACATCAGAGATTAACTATTAATTACCACTAATTAGCAATAACGTCCATTTCACATCCAATTGAATAGTGACAATTGCTGCTGTTTGATTTGGATCCTGTAAATTCCTGTACTGTCCGATATTATTTAATGTACCTGTGATTTCCACTTTTTTTGTGTCGTATAAATATTTTTTTGACATTTTGCTAGGGAGATTTTATTTTTATCAATGAGGGAAAAAAAATTTTAAACTCGTGTTAATTTTTTATATATCGATATTAAAAACTTCGCATTTTTTTAGAAACACAGTTGATTCGCTAGAAGCGCAGCATCATTTCTACAGAAATTTGTATCCGAAAATAAATCGTGATATTGAATCACTTAAATCTAACTGGCAAAATGGGCGACATGTGTTATCCCGCATTACCTGTCATTCTGAACCTAGTAGAGGTATTCATCTCTGACTTTTGTTATTGTTATGTTGCAGTGTTCTTTACAGTTTCAGATGTCAGAACTATTGCTTGTAACAGTGAAAACCTGTTAGAAATTGGCTTTGATTATAATTTTTTAAAGCTTTCTCATAAGCTTCCACTTTCTTTTGGTGGCTCTTAAGTACTTGGTTGTTTAGGCGTATACTGCCTGCAGTATGACGACGATAAAATAATATCGGGACTGCGGGATCACACAATCAAAATTTGGCAGCGAAAAGATTTGCAGTGCTCTAAAACTTTACGTGGACACACTGGTTCGGTACTTTGTCTGCAATATGATGATCGAGTCATTATTAGTGGAAGCAGCGACACTACAGTAAGGTGCGCAGACACTTTAGAGTTTTATGTTTAGTAAATACTTATGATTTCGATTTTTTGTGAATATGATGGACAACATCGGGCAAAATAATTCGTAGTATTATGAAGTTTAATTGGCTGTTTCAAATTTATTTAAACACAAAAGATTTGAATTCTTGAATTCTTTTTTTCAGCTAATGTTGATATCCAATCTGGGACATTTTGAAATTATAGTTTTGTTGAGTTTAAAATTTCAGTGCATTTTTAAACAATTTAATAATGTGTTTTATTTTTCTACTGTCTTCACTGTGAAATCATGACAAACTTTTGTTTATTTTGACTTTTTTCTCTGTATTGCACATCGCTTCATGTTGGGTAACTATTTCTGACTTTTGCTTTTTCAAAATTAATTTTGAAATTATAAAATGTTTGCAGAGTGTGGGATGTACAAAATGGCGAGCTTTTACATACTCTGATGCATCACGTTGAGGCAGTTTTGCATTTGCGGTTCCAAAACGGTATGATGGTTACCTGGTATGTTCTCGATTAGAACAGTTTCTGAATCTTCTTCAATAGAAATTTGTTTGTATATGCAATCAGAAAATATTAGATCATTTACGAATTTAGAAATTTCAGTTCGAAGGATCGTTCAATAGCAGTTTGGGGTATGATTTCTCCACGAGAAATCAATGTACGACGTGTGCTTGTGGCTCATCGTGCTGCTGTTAATGTTGTCGATTTTGATAGCAAGTATATCGTTTCAGCTTCAGGTGATCGTACAATTAAAGTGAGTGGCGATTTCCTACAGACGCTTATTATATTAAACTTTTCATTTAGTGCATTTTTAGGTTTGATTTTTCTCCTTTCAAGTCTTTCTTAAACCTAACTTATTTCTATAAATTTTGATTTCCCAAAATTATTTCACATATTGTCATACCTTGAGAGGAATACGTTACTAGTGATTTCTGCTTGCTGAGCTTTATCGACAGAATTTTTCGATTATTTTAAGGTTTGGAGCACTGATACATGTGAATTTGTGCGTACAATGATTGGTCATAGACGAGGCATTGCTTGTTTACAGTATCATGATCGACTGGTTGTATCTGGTTCAAGTGACAATACTATCAGGTTTGCTTAGCAGTTTTGGAAAAGAGAAGTAAAATGACGTATTATTGTTTAAGAAAAATGTTCATATGAAATTTTTGGTACTTACGTTATTTTCTGAATAATTTCAGGTTGTGGGATATCGAAATAGGCGCTTGTCTAAGAGTTTTGGAAGGCCACGAACAGCTTGTTCGTTGTATTCGATTCGATTCGAAACGTATTGTTTCTGGTGCTTATGATGGGTATGTTTAAATTTCCGTTATATTTAAGCTTTGGCGAAAGTGAAGATTCTGTATGATTTTTTCTCGATTTTGATTATTTTAGAAGAATCAAGGTTTGGGATCTTCAAGCAGCAATGAATCCGCGTTCTCCACCAGATAGTATATGCTTATTAACATTGGTGGTAAGTGATTTAAAATGAAAATAATTGATGAAGGTAAGTAATGTGCATTAGGAAGATTTGCTAAAAAGCGTCATCGAAACACGATGAACATTTTTTCCGAAGTTTCAAGTAGATTAAATGTCTGCTGCATATTCGGAAGTGTGGAGTAAAATAACCAATTTGTCTATGGTCATTTTGGTGATCGATATTGAATTATAGCTATCAGTAAATTTGTATGAAAAGTTACACTTGATATTTGCTCATATTATATCTCATCAACCTGTTGGCTCTGGTCAAAATCACAGTCATAGTATGTTTTAATTTCAGGAGCACACGGGTCGAGTGTTTCGTTTGCAGTTTGATGAATTTCAAATCGTATCTTCTTCTCACGATGACACAATACTAATTTGGGACTTCCTTGAGCCGCAGCCCGAACCTCATGGACTGGATGGAACACTTCAACAGACTGCAGGATCTGCCGCTATTCCAAGTGCCGATAATGCGGTACAAGCACATGACATTAGTGAAGCGCCCCAAGTTGATCAGCAGAATTTGGAAGATTCCGAAAATGGTTAGTTTCGAGAACTGCTGTTTAGAAGAATAATTCTTAGGCGCCTGATACCGACTAACGCTTTGTAACTTTTATGTCGATTTCTGACAGCTACTAATACAATTTTATTTTGTACTCTTGTTTTAGAAGACGATGTAGATGATGTGATACGACAACGACAAGTGCCAATGTAAGTTGTTGAGCTTGCTGTCCTAAATGAAAGAAAATGGGTTCATTTCAGAATTGTGACCTCAGACGTTATTGGTTGTTGACAAAGTGGGCAAGAATTACTTTCTCAATATTGGTTGTGCTTATTTAGTTCACTGTACTTTCAATCATGTAAAAATAAGGTCTTATTTTGACAGATGCTTAGTTAACATTCACCATCCAATATTTTTTCTAGGGAGGATGGCAATCGGTCAGAAAATAATGGAGAATATGAACGGAGATATCGTGACTCTGATGTTAGGAATTAATTGTATGTAATTCTCTGTAATTTTGCGTTGAACTAACAGATGCTTGCAGTTTTTAATGAGTTTTTCTTTCACTTCCTTGAATTGTGAATTATTTGTTTAGAGCTGAGTAGCGACTTCATTGTTTGATAATTTATATGTATGTATGTGTGTATAAGAGGGAAAAATGAGATTTTTTAGTACTTCAGAAATTGTATGAAGTACAAGCCAGAGTTATGAGCAAAATAAGTCTCCTGTAAATCACTGTTCTTGTTATTTCTGAAGTCATGTCTAAAATTTGCATAACTTTTGCATTACTGCTTTGATCACTTCCAAATATTGCTTTGATGAATAGATCATACTATGATTAAAATCAATTCTTCTACTAAGAATTGATTTTTTCTTCGTTTTGTTCATAAATTATACACTGCGAAGATTTTTTGCCCATTATTTTAATTTCATTCCGTTACATGTAACTCAATAAATGCATAATTCACTTTATCAGTTTCTCCCGTTATTAACCGTTAAAAACATTCCTAATCCATAACTTTCACGAATCCTTTCAGAAGCATTAGAATGACTGCTCGAACTCAAGATATTCTGTTAGGAAAAGTTATTTTTTTTATAAACTGTGATATTTTTCTTTTGTTCCCTTGATACTTTTTTTGTAACTTGATTTTTTTTTTTTTTTTGTTTTAGAAATAATAGCAGTTATAGGGAAGTGGAAAAAT
>JARVGP010001788.1:0-11567 GCA_029876185.1 Mansonella ozzardi | reverse complement strand
TTTTTTTTTTTTTTTTTTTTTTTTTTTTTTTTGTTTTTTTTTTTTTTTTTTTTTCAACCATTTAATCGTACACTTTAAAATGTTTTATACACAGCTAATTTTTTTTAATCTGATTAAAAAGTTTGGAAATTGTAAGACTAATTTTTTATTGATTTGAATTTAGTTATAAAATGTTTTTTTTTTTGAAGATTTTAAAAATTGAATTAAAAAATTTCTTGCTCCATAGATTCCAATTAAAAGTGTTGGCGTAATTTGATAAATAGTGACTTCAATCTATGCTGCTTTTGTTAATCACAATGGGAACAAATTATTTGAAAAGCCCGGCTGGATGGGAAACAGAGCGACGGACATTGTCCAAAAATGACCATTGGCCTACAATTCATGCATCATTGACGGCCTATACCACTGCGGGATGTCTTAATTATCAGAAAAATTCAACTTTTATGGGAAAATGGAAGTAAAAAGATTTAGTATGTCGTTCAAATCCTTGCATGCAAATCATAGTAAGTAGATTGCGATACAATAAATCGAAATGTTACAATAACAAGAATATTGTTTACAAGAAAATTGTTTACAATAACAAGAATATTGTTTACTATATTGTTTACAAGAAAATTGTTTACAATAACAAGAATACTTAAAAAAGAGGGAAGTTTATTACTATTTTGAATATTAGTTTACAGTATAAAGAGGAAAGTTTACTACTGTTTTGAATACTAATTTACGATATAAAGAAGATCTCAATACAAAGTCCCATGATGACCTTTACCGAAATGAGTGGTGCGCAATGGCATGGTAATAGATTTTCAATACACTGCATGGTAATAAATGAGCAATTCATGCAAATTGATTTTTAATTGCCTGTCTCAGATGACATATTAACTGATTTGTGGTAACGATGGTGGTTACACAACAAGTAATTCATACAGTCACATTTTAACACTGTATCATGCATCGTACAATTTTGTGAAAAGTTAAAAATATGAGACTATCGAAAATTATACATTCGAAACTTTTAGATTAAAAATCAAAACTTGTTTTTCTCTATGTGATTTAAATTTGATAGTCTTAAATGGAAAAGTTTTAGTCCAATTCTACAAACATCATCTTTTTCTTTATTCACTTTAATGAATTTTTTATTAGTTATAACTCTAAGGGAAATTTTAATAAATGAATTATTTATTTTATTTTTCCCTTCGTTACAAAACTTCCTTACTATTTGGAATTTCTCAGGATAAATTATTTGATGTTATTTTAGCTTAAATTTTTCAAAAATTTTCTTTTTGTATCTTATTTATTTAATTTTAGCTAATGCAATTTTTAATTTAATTAATGGTTTTTGCTTTTTCTTAAACATCTTCGAATAAATGAATTAGAAGGATTGAAGTAAAATTTGTTCAAATTATTACAATAGAAGAAAACTCACAATTTCCGAAATATTTGAGGCATTCATAATAAAAAAAAATTTTGCAGAAAAAAAAATGAAGTTATAAAAGTATTTTATGTTACATAAATTTTCAATGCGCATAAAATTCTCATAAATGTAAAAAGTTAGATAAAAAATGTAGAAAATAATTTTTTTTAGAATTTATTTAAATCTTCCCAAGTGACCCTGATTTTTTCTTCACACTAGTTTAAAAATATTAAGTGTGTAAAATACTTTTCTTACCGAAAAAAATGAACAAATTGAAAGAAATAATGCCGCATTTATTCACATATTGTCCATTCAGAATTCATTAACAATTTGCCGCAAAGTTTTTTTTTCTTTGTTCATTGATCTCAACAGTGGGTTTTGTTAGGTGTAAAGCGGTCAACTTTTAAAGCTTTTTTGCTCTGCTTCCCACTTTTTCGCAACCATTTTCTTTTGGATGATTAGCGGTCACTAAAGAAGACACTCATCTTAAATTATTGCCGAAAAATTTACAATTCTAAACAATCTATCAATCAGGAAGTTCACTTCTCACTGAAGTGTGTTACCCGCATCACTGTAGCATTTTATGATTAAAACTGCTACCGCCATTAACTACTGATCTTTGCGTATCTATCAGTCACCACTTGTCATGATCGATGGGCTTAACATTTCGATTTTCTTTTTTGAAGATGGAAATTTCTCAAATTGAGCACACAAATGTTAAATACTTACTTGTTTGAGAATAGAAAATTCTTTATAATTAATCCAAATTCACAAATAAAGTGTAATATTGGCAAATTTCTCAATCGTTTTGTTATTTAATTAATTATCTAAATTGAATTTTATTTCAAAATCCCAGTAATGTTTAAGTTAGTTTGATCTCACTTTTTCTTCTTTAAATAATTCAATAGAACATTTCTAAGCAATAATTTTTTTAAGCATTGAAATTATTATCATATAGTAAAATAAAATGAAAAATATGAATACATAAGCAGTCATATTAGATATGTGCATGTTAGAGCAAATTATAAACTTTTAGTTGTAAAGCTAAAAAAGTCATAATGGTTTAACAAATTATAAACTATTAGTTGTTGTAAAGGTAAAAAAGTTACAATGGCTTAACATTTCGATGTATGAAAGTTGATAAGAGAAAGTTGAGAGCTTCATTTGTGGATTACAAAAAGATTTATTTGGTGAGCTACAACCATATGGTTAATGAACTGTAACATAAATATATGGTTGTAGATTGTACAATATATTAATAGCGAATTTAGCGGAATAGATGAAAGATATTTGGATATACAGTACACACCTTAATGAATATACCATGTTAATGTTTAATGAACTGATACTGCTGACCTCTTCTTTTCATGCTAATTATACCGCCAAAACTTAAACTAAGCATGATATTCTTTTGGATTAAACTTCACTGATATTAATTCGAAACAAACAATCCTTAAAGATTAATCTAAAAAAATACAATACAGTCAGGTTGTTTTATTTTTCTAGTTAAATTTAATAACACGTCGATAAAGGGATAAATAATTAGGAATTGTTGGTGGGAGAACGAGAATTAAGAATTTAACCTCAGTAAATGGGAGAACGAGAATGAAGAATTTGACCTCAGTAACATGATGTGGGATATTTTTTTATTATCTCTGAGCAATATTGTTTTTATTTTCTGTCATATACATTGTAAAATTGGTTTACAATTGAATGAAGAAGTAATGAAGACATCATTAGTCCACTGCGACCTAAGCTTAACCTTTGACCCATTGTATAAACGATATTCCTTTGTTCTTTTCGGCTTTGTTCCATTTGAATGTATTTTGTCCTCAGCACCTCATTTGTATGATTAGAACATGAAGTATGAATGGAAAGGCAAAGATACCTCAATTTCGGGTAAAACATCAAAAGAACCGATTTCAATAAGTATGGGTTCTTTTGATGCTCTCCTATAAAAGCTTTTCCTTTAACAACATTTCATTTTATGCTAATAAGCCTCTATAAAGCTTACTTAATGATGATAGTTTGCTCATGTTTATCCCTATTAGAAAGGGTCATTTTGGTGCAATTTCTTTCCCATCTATTTATTATAATTCATTCCATTTTCATCTTCTACATCATTTTACTTTCTTTTTAATAAATTTTGGTTGTTTTTGTTTTAGCTATTGTTCGTTAGTTTTGCTTTTTTTACGGTTTGGCATGTCAGGAAATAAAGTAAAATGGCTTATTGAACAACTATGTAGCCTGATCCATTCTTCAGTGAACAACTAAGTAGCCTGATCCATTCTTCTGTGAACAACTATATAGCCTGATTCATTCTTCAATGAACAACTGTGTAGCCTGTTTTATTCTTCATGAACAACTATGTAGCCTGATTCATTCTTCAATGAACAACTGAATAGCTTGATCCATTCTCCTTCAGCTTCCAGTAAAACTTATCATTTGCTTTACTATTTTTGATCACTTCTTTCGCTCTTCTCACCTTTCCGATTTTCATCTCTAAAGGAATGTTTACGGCGCCCCAGTGACTAAAATAGTATGCATCAGCCATTTATTTTCTCATTATGCATTACATTGAAAGCATTAGCAAAGATGCTTATTTCTTTGCTTCATTTTTGTTAATATATTCTTAGGCTTAATGATTAAAGACAAGATATGATGCAAAACAATGACACTATTAAAAAAGAGGTATTCTAGCCATCCATTCCAAGATATCTTTCAATAATATAAAAAAAAAATATTATATGGTATGTAATTTTCTAGTACCATACACTCCAATTCTATATTATTTCGTTTCATGCATTACGTTTCCTTTTTGGTTTATAGACGTTCAGTAATTAACTTCGAGGATAAACCCATTTTATGGGTTTATCTGCTTAGCCTTTGTAAATCCTATGATGTTACCGCCGACCACCGCAAATTATTAATTTGCATTCGATAATTAATTTTAACAAAAAAGAACGCCATGCTATATCTCTTTCTACTAGTTGAAATGAAAAAATAAGTAAACATTGAAATGGCAATAATTTATGAAAAAAGAGTAGACAAAAGGCTTGAAATCTTGAATTTGTGATATGCCAGTTGCAAATCCTAATAGTTTAGAAATTTTAATTAATGCTTACTATAGCATAAGCTATTTCGATGCTCCCTGAAAAGCATAAAGCTAATTTATCAGAGAAATGTAAAATTCTATTATTACTACTTTTTTACTTATTCTCTCCTTCCTATGTGTAATTTTCAGTCCTGTGGGATTACCATTTCTGGTTATTGCTATTCCCGATGTATTCCAGTTTCAGTTACTATTTCTAAGCAATTAATCATTTTGCTATTTATATCTTCCGGAACACATTCTTGTTTATTGCATTATTTTCTAATTAATAGCGCTCTTCAACCAATCATGTCTTTTTAGTGGAATATTTCATTTAAATTGGAACAAATAGAGTTTTCCAATTCTTTTTAGCAGCCAATAATTTTGTTAATGGGAAACATTTCGAAGAATGACCCTATTTAATGTTCTCATTTTGAAATTATTGATGAGAACATTGATCTATTTATAGTGTTCATTGGAAAAAAAAATGGAAAAATGCTACTAAGGAATATTAACAATAAGAAGGAATAATCACCCATACAAACGATTAATGAAGATGTAAAAAAAAGGACTATGAATAGTTAGAGATATTGTTCTAGTTATCAGGTATTTTTGACATTATGAGATCTTTAATTAGGTTACTCCAACGGCCATTGCCTATTTTATTATGCGTTTTGAAAAGACTTTTTATAAAAATGTAAAATAATAAAACGAAAATTTTAAGCTGACACATTGGGGACTATACATACGGTTGATTAATTAAACTTAAATGCTATTGATTTCACACTTTTCCTCGGAATAATATGCTTGATGTCGAATAGACTTTATTCGCGCAACACTCATGTATTTTAATAAAAAGTAAACACTAGTTCCCAAGCATATATATATATCTCATTTGTAAAGGAAGACTTCGTGACCTGCACAAACTACCTTGACCTTTGACTTCTCTAATCTTCTTTTTGAAGCAAAGATAATCTCTCCGAAAGTTCACGACACCAAGTGGATACCCACTTATAGATCTTCCCAAACCTCTTATTCTTCCTTTTGCGTAAAAAACATATTTTCATAAAATTTTTTAGGATTTCAAATCCTTCCGAAAATATTTAAAATACAAGATTTTAGTGCTTCGCAAACATATAGCTTCAGTACATCTTTTTTATATTCTAAGCCAGTGACAAATCTGAGTTAAACAATTAAATAACTATCAGTTTGATTTCTCTTAAAAAATCATTGATGTATAAGACCATAACCTATTTGAACAGCGGAAGATATATATGTACTTGATGTTTATGTTTATATTTAAGATAACGAAGTAAACTTGCTACTTGAAAATCTATTTAAGAATGAATTTACCAAAGCACAATGAAATAATCACAACTAGCCATTATTAAAACTTCAAACCCTCCAAGCCCCATAATATTTTACAATCACAACCTACACTAAAAAAAAATTTTAATAATACAAATTTCTTTAAACAACCAAATAAGAAAAACAATAATCAATTATGTGTAATGTTAAATATACTCTTTATAAGAGTTATTTACACATTTTGGCAACTTGACCACAATCATACAACTAATGAAAGAAATAAAAACATGCGGATGAAAGAAAACCGGAAATTCCCCACGAACAACAGAGATAATATGATACCTTGATACCTAAGAATTAAACCAGTTAAGCTCGTTTTCTAAAAAAAAAAACCGAAAAGTAAGAAGTTATGGTAACAACTGCACTCGGCAGAGTTTACTTTGGGTTAATTGATTGCAAATGATTACAACAATGAAACCTGTCAAAATATCCGCAGAAGTATTATTCACAGGGAATTATGGAAGATTGACAGAACATTTTAGGAAAAAAACAGATGACCGCATGTCTAACAAAAATTTCTTATATAACATTATCACAGAAATACTGGGACTACAGTAAATAACATTAGAAAACACCGTTCGTAATATTACCATTGTCAAAAGGTAACATCACTCAGGCTTAAAAGTTTTTGCTCCACAACTGACGGCCTTATCGTTCCATCTATGACCTTTCTGAATTAATAATCTATAAGAACGATCTGCAGTGACCGATTAAACATATTGATTTCGGTGATGATGGAGCTTTCTTAGTTTGCTGGCGTAACCGCTTACGTGAATCAACATTCATGAATGCTGCAATAAAAAAGGTGAAAAAGTTGATAAAAAGCAAATCCTCATCTGGAATTATAGTAAAATTATAATTTTAGCATGAAAATAGTGTTTATACAGATACAAATGTTTTAAAATATAATTTATATTAATTTGATTTAAAAGAGAGATTTCATGATCAGGAGCTAAGAAAGAATGAAATGGTAAAGAATTTTTTCAAAAAAATTTTTGTCAAACAATATAAATGTGATTGATAGGATACGAGATATAAATAACACTAGGATTCATTCCATATATAAATATTGCACATATAACTAATATAAAAAATTAATAATTCTTAGTTATTTCAGAAAGTAAAAAGAAATTAGAAAGAAAATATAAATACCAACCAGTTAATTTTGTTTGCTTCTTAGTTATTTGTCGTTCTTTGCATTTCGAGAGTTTTGATGTAACTGTACGAACTGCTTTATTTGAAACTGAGCAATCCGACGCTTCAGAAGTAGCCGCAGTATCCATACCGAAATCGCAATTTGTATTACTACTACAAGGCATGCAATTCTCAGTTTCAGATGGTGTGCATCGATTGGAAAAATAAAAGGAACTGCGATAGAACCGAGGAACCTATAATGAATGATGAATAAAAGTGAGAAAAGCTAAATACATATTTTGTAGCTAAACGCATTTTCCTGGAACTTATTAGAACATCTTATTCATGCATAAATNAATTAAAGATTAAATATAATTAAAGCAATTTTGAAAGAATATATTATAGCGAATGCTAACAGTAATGCGGAAGCTTTTCTGAGAAAAATCCATGATAATTTGAAATTCATAATAACTTACCGATTCGGCTGGAACAGGAAATAATTCCCATTCCGTAGTGGTTGTCGATGCGCATAAATTTTCGGGACCAAACAAGAAATTCCATTTCTGTTGCTGCTCACGCCGAACTTCGCTTAATTCTTTCGCTAACCACCGATCAACATTTTGTGGATCCGGACGTCCAAATAGACAGCGTCGAGCGTTACGTTTCAACAATTTCACGGGATCCATTTTATGAGGAACAGTAGCAGTAATTGTAGTAGCATTTACCGGTGTTGTTACAATAACTGAATCTTCCATAGAATTTAATAGATAATTGAAGATAGTGGGGGAAAAATTAGGATTGAAATGAGCGATACACCTTGCAGCTCCAATGCTTCTATTCTTATTCCGAAAATACAGTAAGAATTAATAACTGAAAATCACATTTAATATGAATACATTTGTTTAGATCGGACAAACTAACGCAAAAATAACGAAGATAAACAGTCTTAACAAATTTCTAAAACTTTATTCGAATTAAGTTCAAAAAAGCAATTTCATCCCACCGATCTGCAGAACAATCACTTTCAAATATATTTTGGAACACTTTTTTTCAGTGAAAATGGAACGGTAAAAAGCCCAAAAGTATGAATTTTTTCATTCCATTTTCAAATTTTAAAATTTCTATGGAATATTACGAACTTGAAATGAGTATAAAAACCTATCTAGATTTGTTGTCATTTTGGAAGTTGAAAATAAACTAATAATGAAAGATATGGGAGAAAATGAAACAGATGTGAACAGCTTAGAAAAATTAACAGCAGTAAATTAAGCATGAATTGGAGAAGGGATATAATACTGAGGCCATATGGCTTCAAATGAATCAGGATAGGGTTTTAGGACAAGGATAAATATTGGGAAAAATGAAGAGGAAAAAGATAGCAGCAAGAACTAATTTAATCTATCTGAAAAAGCATTAATTTCTTTAACCCCTAACTGACAAAATCATACCCAACCAACCCACATGTATTAATGATTTCATTACCTAAATTCATTGACCTGATATTCAAAATAGGAAAAGCAGGAATGTACTTGAAATTCATAACATTGTTACATTTCACCCATAAGTAAAACTGAAAGAAAATTGATCATCTCAAGATAATGATCTCATCAACCTATGTCGCCAAACTTTACATTAAAAAAAAGTTATTACACCTGTTCTATATCAGCTGAACAGTGCTATGAGTTCAATCTAAATAACAGAAAACAAAACTCTGATTGTTATATGATGGTGGTCAGTCAGTTGTTAAAAGCAAGTGACTAACAACATATTAGTAGTATCAATGATAAAAAAATAAAGTGCAAAAAGAGAGAGAGAGTGGAATGACAGAGCCATTGTCCAGTTGTCCAGTTGTCCATTATAAAATGGACATTTCAGGAAAAAGATTAATTTATAGGATTGTGAGAGAAAAGAGGAAGAAAGTTCCCAATAGTTCACCATCATTGATGGACAACTGATTGTCTGATCATTGTAAAAAGGAAACGAAGAATGAAGAATGGGTTGGAAAAAAAAAAGAGAGGGGAACACAGGTCATCCTATTTACCACCAAATTCGATAACAATTCTCTCTCTCTCTCTTTCTCTCTCCCTCTCCCTCTCTCTCTCTCTCTCTTATGATGTAAGGGTTGAAAGTGAAGTGAATATCGTTGTCGTATACTGACTGATACTTCACAATTTTCCGCCTATGAAAGAATACCGCTAATTTAATTAGTAATTTAAAAAATTACTAATAGAACGGTACAAATCTGAAACTTTTATTTTTTTATAGTTTACAAAAAAATTTTTAAAATTGTTATACAAATTCATCACTTATATTTTAAATTAAAAATTATAGAAAGTAAAAAAAGTGAAAAAAAAGAAAAAAAAGATTTCAAAAGTTCACTGTTAAGAATTTATTCAAAGATGAATGGAAATTTTGTTTTGCATAAAAATTTTTGCATAGAAGAAATTGGATGAAATTTTGCATAAAAGAAATTATTGAAAAACTAATTTCCTAAAGGTATCAGATTGAATGATATCAAAATGATAACAATCATTTTACATTATCAAACATTTACAATGTCATATGACAGTGTTTGATTGAACAATTGAATAATTAAGTGAACAAATTGAATTGTTAATGAGTGTGGTATATTCCACATGGATCAAAGTTGACATTTGAGCAAGTTTTCATGTAAAGAACACAAAACTGCAACTGTTTAATTTAACTAACTGCTCAATCGATGATATTAACAGCAGTGATTACAGTAACAGTGATAGTGATAGTGATAATGATAATGATAATGATAGAGATGGAGATAAGTAGAGTGAGTGAGTGGGAAATGTTAACAAGTATCGATAGTGAGTAATCGGGAAGAGTACTAGCAAATAGAAGTTGCAGTAATGTTTGTGTCACCATATACGGTCATTACGCAGGTAATGTGGGCACACAAAGGTATTTAGACAGGGGTCATCAGGGTCAAGTGGACAATTGACCAACACAACCACGCACTACCCACTACGCCGACTGGCCGCTTTCCCGCACTCGGTGATGCACTCCTTACCGACAGAAATACAGCTACGAACCAATCTCCGCCTCTAAAGCACCTCCCCTTCTCTTGCTCTCTGTCCTTTCTCTTCTCATCTTCCTCTTCTTTTTTTCATTTCTTCTCCCTTTCACTAACAAACTGCTCATCTTCATCTAAATACTCTCTTCTATTTTTCCATCTCTTTTCCATTGTTTCTTTCTATCATGATGTCTGCTACTTTTAACTTTATTCAGATAAATTGTTCACGTAAAAATTTAGTAGCCTGCAGCCTCCTCATATCGACTTTATTTTCATTGTACATGAAAAAAGGGAAAATTTGGCACCAAATCAGGGAGACGTGAAACGTGAGACGTGGATGATTCACGTTACCACCCTTAGCTAATTTTACAACGTTCATTTGCAGCTTGCAGAATGCTGTTAGCAATGGAGGACAGTTAACATTGTTGGCAAATATGCTTGAAATTTAAGAGGAATAGCGGTAGATCTTATTGATGTGATAATTTCAATTACTGATATAAATGATAACAAAAAAATTTATCAGCACTTAACAGTTATTGAGATAATAGACGTTTTCTCGTCTTTTGTTAGTCAAATTGGTCAAAAAATTGATTAATGAAGAAGCGATAGGAGTATATGAAGCATCTACGATGATTCTCACGGATGGATTCTGATTCTGATTATTCTCTTTCTCTGAGGAAATGCAGATGGATAGTTGCCAAAAACTGATATGATACTGCCAAAAGCAGAAGAAAGCATTGAAGTGTGATGATATGATAAAAAAATAATTGGGATATGGAACAGTGTGGTCCATCATCATCATCATCTAGTGGGAATAGAAAGAGACAGCAAAAGGTAGAAGCATGTAAACAAGCTGTTGTGCTCTTACAAATTTATCAAGAATTGGTAGAATGATGAATGGGATTGTATCACTGAGAGATATTACTGTAAGGAACTTTGCCACCGAGGATTTCATATCTTTCAGTATCCTGAACTGATTGCAAACGGGATTGCACCATTGAGAGATATTACTGTGAGAACTTTGTCACCGAGGATTTCATATCTTCCAGTATCCTGAACTGATTACAAACGGGATTGCACCACTGAGAGATATTACTGTGAGGAACTTTGTCACCGAGGATTTCATATCTTTCAGTATCCTAAACTGATTGCAAACGACAACAATTTTGTTGTTAACTTTTCAAAAACACATTTCTTTTTGTAGTGAAGAAACAAAGATAGAATTACTTTTTGATAGGTACGCGCGCGCGCAAAAAGTACAGTTGGTCGAACAAATAAACAGACAGACGAATGGATTTGTTTGCTATGTAGAAGAAAGGAAAAGTTTTTGGATGATGGCAACTTTTATCGCTTTTTTTTTTACTTTCTATAAATATTTTGTTTAGATAAAAATTAGTCTCCACGAGATTATTTATGATAGAAGCACATTGATTACTTACATGCATAAAAAGGCATCTGTTGTTTTGGGTATGTTATAGGCATGAATATAGGTGGATTCGGATGGAAGCTAAGGCATC
>JARVGP010001787.1:0-11137 GCA_029876185.1 Mansonella ozzardi | reverse complement strand
GCAAGAAGTTCACGACATTAGGTATTTAATTTTTAAAAAATAAAAACCGAAAATTAACGAAATAATAGAATTAGATTTTTCCCTGATCGAGATTTACTCATTTTTGCAGTAAAAACGACAGAAGAAAAAAAAAAACAGAATTAGATTTGAAAAAAAAGTGCAAGTGCTTAAGTTAATAATTTACAAAAAAAAAAAATTTACGAAAATATCAGTCGAATTCATAGTCTTTATCAAATTCACAGCAAGTTTAAGTTAGCTGATAAAATTATTATGCTCCGGTTATATAAAATTAAATTATATTATTAAAATTCATCCTTCGGGATTAAGAACGTAATATATGGATAACGATATCACAAATGTTATTTCGGAAATAAATGAAATGCACAACGATAGTTTGCATTTACATTATTAGTGATTTCATTTCAAAAAGGCGAAATATAGTTTTGTATGAAACAAACATTTGTACAAAACTTTTCTTATTTCAAAGTGTAGAAATTGCACGAAGCGATATTTGCGCTTACTAAAAAAAAAAAAGTTCGTTTTGTTGCATTATGGAATATGAAGCAGTAGAGAGAAGAGATTATGTTGATAGCTAAGTTTAAAGCATAGAGTCCGTTCTTATAGCCAAATTCTGTTCAAATTGGGATCAAATCTGTTCATATATTGTCTTAACTGCATACGTACTGATATGAATCCCCAGTAATACGAACATTTCAATTAGTGTTTTTGTTACTCTTTTGAAACAGCTTTTTAGCCACCGAACAATTAAAAATGTTTTTATCAGAACTATCAAATAGTTCAAAAAGCGACATCAAATTACAAATTTACATATATTATTAAAATTAAGTTATTGTGACTTGTGGTTTAGCTTTTGCTTCTCTTATTAATTATAATTTGAATTAAGAAACAAAATCAAAAAGGAGTACTGATTTGGCTAAACACTTCCGTTAGTGGTGACAGAGGTTGAATTTATCCATATAACTTGCTTAGAATTGAAATATCCAGCAGTGTAATCGGTATGAAATAAAAAATGAGCGGTTTAAGAGCTCACTTGAATTGCACATTTTACTGTAATCGTTTATGTTAATAAATGCAATGAATTGCCTGCAAATAACAATTCAGACATTTTTCAATTTTCGGTTAACAAATTTTTTGAACTTTGCATCGGTTGAATTGCTCATTTTCCGTTCTGTATGGGGCTGCGTTGAATAGTATGAGATCCGATACCGTTTCTCTTCTATCATAAATGAATATTTCTTTTGTAATAGAAAAGTTGAATGACATCGAATGCCTAATCATCCGTAAGAGTATTGCACATGAGTTTTTATGCGAATTTCTGATAGCGATAATAAGTGAAATTTGTTGTCTAATTTTGTTTCAATTATTTTATTGGATTAATAAAAATATGGAGCATGTCTGTCAGATGGAAAAACATCCAATCAGATGGATAGTATAAGGCAGGTAGTTTTGTATAGTTATTACATACGTAAGGTTGTAATTTATCTTATGTTAGCGTACGTTTTATAATTTCAAGTAGTGATAGTTGTTAATTATACTTGTGCAGTCATGTTTAGAAAAAAGTTTTACTTCCTAGCAAATAATTTTTAAATGCAAATAATTTTTAGATTTTTTTATAATTTTTTTTTTTTTTTAAATGCAAAATGATAAGGAAAAAATTTGCGTCTGATACTAATAATTGAACAATTATATGAATTACATTAAGCAATGAAACCTGGTAATCAATATATTAATTACACTAGATGCTTCAATAATGATAAACTTTCGTTCAACAAAATAATTACACTGAGTAAAAAGTGTAACCTTATGATTGCTTAATTAATAATTCAACTAAATCTATAATTTTTTTTCGTCAGCAGCAAAAATTCTCACTTGGTTTATAGCTGAAGAAATTTTGTGCAAATAAAATTTTTGTTGCAAATTTAATAAAAAATTGCTGAGTAATTCAAATCTCTTCATTTTGTTAATTTTTCATTTTCTTTTCATAATTTGTTGAACCTGATCCTGCACTGTTTCCATCTGTTTATTCTCTGTTTGTTTGTTTGTATGTTTCTTTTTTCAGATTCTACTCCACTTTAACATTCATGTTTATTTACTATCTCTGCGAGATTAAAATTTTTATCAGATTAAAATTTCATAGCAAAGTAGCTATATATCTTAACTGTTCCTTCAAAACCATATTTTTGATGAGATTCAATATATTTGCAAAAGAAAGAAATTTTACGATTACCAATTTTAATTTTAATTGTTTCTGTTTTTCATTTTAAATTCTAAGTAAATTTAATTTGTACCTGCAAAAAAAGCGTATCGAGTCATAAAAATAAGCTTTGCCATTAATGAACGGTCATTGTGTGCTACATCTAGATTTTTAAAGTAGTAATTAACAGTGAAATTTTTTGGTATACCTTGATGATGACCAATTATAAAAGCAAAATGTGAATATATGGGATAAGTTGATCCTATAAATTTAGCATCGATATTAGAAGCAGTGCTAGTAGACCATACGCAATTAGTAAATTGATAGCCTATCACTTAATGCTCACATAAACTATTTTCCACAAACCTAATAAGATGGATAGTAATAGCAACAAAAGCATCGATGAAAATATAAAGGGAAATAGCAAGGGAAGCAGACATCACGTAATATCATGTACTGTTATTTCCCGGAACTGATACAAATTCAGTTTGCAGAGACTGTAAATAAATAGTGAATATGTTGAAGGATTTAAATGAAATAAAATCTGAAAAAAAAATTATTTTGTAAAAACTCTTCAATCTACGCATCAAAAAGAAACAAAAAATAACGAAGTTTTTTTGGTATTTTTTCTGTTACTATTTTCTAAATTAAGAAATTTAAATTGAAAAAATTATAAACAGTAGCAAAGCAAATTGTAACGAAAAAAGGCAATGGGTAACTAATAGATCTGAGGAATCTGTTCGAATGAACAACATTTTAAAGGTTATTTTTCCATGGAAAATTGAAATCATACATCAAATCGTACAATGAGTCATACATTTTTAAAATATGAATAACGAAGAGGAAAATGAGAGATAAATTGGAAATTTTTTTTTGTTCCAATGGGACAATATTTTAAAGATTATAATTTCATGCTAAATGAATCATGCATCCTTTAAAATATTTTTTCATTTCGAATGATAAAACAATATAAGCGTCTTCTTCATCCTTGTAATAATATATAAATTATTGCATTTTTCAATTTTCTTCCAGTTGATTTCCCTAGAATTGAAATTATCGCTATGAATTTTCGGACTAATAAGAATAAAACATCAATTCCTACTATCAGGGTGAGGAGAGGGGGCAATTCGTTAGCAGTTCATTCTATTCTTCATAACTACTTTAGAAACTGATTGCAACTATAGTCCTGTAATTATCCGGTGTAATCGAATGATGTAATTATCCATGACAATTTTTAAATTATCTGTGGAAAATACAGAGCAGTTAAAACACAGAAAGCATAAATATTTTGAATGTAATACATTTCATTTAGTAATATTGCCTAATAAGAGAGATGGAAAAATTTGCTTTTCATGCATTGTGTCATAAAATATGAATCAAAAATCTAGACAATAAATGATTGATTGATGTAATTTATTGAACGAAGAAAATAAAACTTGTCTAATTTCCGTTTGTCGCTTTGCTTGTTTTTTTCTTTGAATTCTCCGTGGGAATATTGATAGGTATATGTCGTATCAGACAGTATTTGATAATTTCACGGGAATGACACTATGAATTATATGAGAAATTATATACATTATGTTTGAAGAGAAAGCTTTAATAAATTGAAAATTTGCTATAAGTGTTTCATAAATAGTGATCTATATTTGTTTATTAATTGCTAATTATGTAAAATTTTTTTTATTGTAAATCTTGAAATTTTTTTAAGCATTTTGCTCGAGAACAACTTGAAGATCGTAGGCAATCATTAAATAGAATTTATCATTGCACATGCAATTGTTGATCATATCAACTTTCAAATAATGAACATCTACTGCTGCTTTGTGACAGTAATGTTGGTTCATGATTTGCTGTAATGTCGCCTATAACAGTTATTGTCTACTGGAAAAATTGGAAAAAATTCCCGAACGATTGGCTGTCATTTTTGTACGAACAAATGGGAAAGTACAATGAATCTTGCGAAACAAACAAATTTAAATGTCTCTGCTTCAAAAGTTGTTGGTAATTGTAATTCAATATCATTTAAAAATGAGCCACATGTTTAACATCAGCTGAAATATTATTCAAATAGAAATCCGAAACAGGACAAAATAAAAACAGAAACTGCAGAATACAGTAGTATTACAATAATAATTCATACTTATTTTTAAATAATTCATAATTCATTTAATAATTCAAATTGAAAAAAAAATTTTGTTTGATTAATTTTTCGAAGAGGAATTCTTTGCCGATGATTTAGAATGTTAAGGAAAGCCTTTAAAAAAAAAGTTTTGATAACTTGAGAAAAGGCCGAAAATCCGGTGATATTCTATGATAGTCGTGACATGGGCATGTGTCATGAAAAAATTTTGTTAGTTCAGAAAGGAATAATTTTTGAAAAGACTGATTTTGTACTCATCGACAGTTTCACAAATTAAACTTGAAATATACAGCCATTTGTAGTTTTTATTATTACTGCCGAGACACTTATATAATAAAATGATGTGCAAAATGCATATTAATTTAGCGAATTGAAAAAATAGGAATAAGGAGGAATATGTTATTATTATCGTTTATATAAGGAATGTGTAAAGAGATTTTTTTAATGGATCAGGCATGTAAGTTCTTCACAAATACTCTTACAGCTTAAAGAAAAATTTACATAAAAAATTGCCATATTGTACAATTTTTTTATTGTTGTATCCAAAATTTTTACATAAGATAAATTTCTACAGGTTAGTTATCAAATGTATGGAAATCAGAGAAAAAACATTTTTATCAATCTGAAGACTAGACAGCTGATTCATGATGTTAAGAATGGGAGAACGCGTTTATTCGGCGGAATAATCGTTAATACAAAACTATTTGACTAAGACTAAAATAATTTAATGATATAAGTATTTTGATTTTTCTGGCAGCATGAAAATCGAATAGTACCAAACGAGAACTTTACGTAGATGTGAGAATTGTTCGTTTAATAAGTGCGACAGCTGCTCTCGCTGTAGGTGCGACTGTTACTGTCCATCCCAATAAGTTATTATATTACTAGTAAATATTCTCTATATATATCTCTATGTCATTATATTATAATAACTTCAAATACATATAATCTTGCAGGAACGCTTGCGTATTTTTTTTAATGCATATAGGAAAGCGTAAAAAGAATGAATTTATTTTCACGCTCAACAAAATTATACATCGTTGAAGCGAAGAATCAAAATGAGCGATTTGACATTATCGCTTATATCACTTGCAGATATCAATTAGTTATTGCAAATATACATTTTTTAAATCATATGAGATCAATATTCCATGCAAATATTACCTGATAACGAATATGGAATATGCCGTATAATTCCGCTATATGTGGATCCCAACTTTTGTGCAAGTTTTAATTATATCACAATTTTAGAAATTGTATTTGCGCTTGACCTTTGAAAAAGTCAAGCCTAAATTTAGTTTCAAAGCCAAGTTTTTACGATTTTTCTCTAGCTTTTGATTCTATCTAAAAAAATAGAGAAATTCTCTTTCGAAGTAAAGGTCAAGAATTGACCACGGTGATGAGTTCGTTTCAATCATAATTGATTTTTTAATATATGATTTATAGCCATAAAATTAGTTTGTTCAGCAACAGCAGATCCTGCTTCGGCACTTAACACTATTTTTATTAAGAACGAGATAATAATCTATTTAGAACAGAAAGTTCTGTAAAAGGATTAACTGAATTGCTGTTGTCGCACCTGTTTTTTTTTTTTTAAAATCAATTCTTCACTTTCTGCTTTTGTTTCACTAACTTTCAAATTTCAATTGCCTCATTGCTTAGATAATAAAATGTATTAATGCTCTTAAAAATTTAATGATAATCCAGTAATGGCTAAAAATATGTTCATAAAATGAGGAAAAGTTTTACTTTGGAAAAAATATGTTCATAAAATGAGGAAAAGTTTTACTTTGGAGAAATAAATAAACAAAATTTTTAATTTTTTTAACCTATCATATATATTTTACTCTGCAAACTGCAGTAACAATTTTTCTCGTTTATTGCAAAATTATCTGTTTTTCATTTTGATTGAAAATTTTATAAATAAATATTTTCATTAATAAATGAAAAATATATAAACAAATATATATATGAATGATTTCAAAAGAAATAATATGAAACAAAGCGATGAGAAATTTTAATTTATAAAAAACTAATGAATTTCTCACTTTGAAAAAAAAATTGTATAAGATTTTTTTTTCTTTCTCAAAAATTCCTGATTTTGAAAAAAAACGAAATAAATTTTTTTTTTCAAAATTCTTTTTGTTCAAACAAATGATGTTAACCAGAACGTTACTTGTTGTACATTTGAGCTTCTTACTTGGTATATATCTTTCGATCATATCTTCACTTTTAAACCATCAATTTCATTTCACTTAAAATCCTTATTACACTATTATAACAAGACATGAAGTTCAGTGATTATTTACGTCATTTTTGCGCTTTCTTTTCTGCAGAATTACTGAAAATCACGGAAATGATGACAACTATGGAACATTGATTGTCCGTTAATTTGCGTTCCAATCGAATTATCGCTGTATTTACGACTGTTACTAGCATGCTGTGATGTATCGGTCATTGGTTCCGTCTAAAAATTCTGGAAATATCATTAGCAATAGAAATTGCACAATTGACTAATTTCAATTCAAACACAGAATTATCTTATCAAGACATATTATTCATCAGGATTTTACAGAAAATTATAATCAAATTGTTAAAATTCTAATCAAAATAAATCATTCTTCAAATGATCAAAAAGAAAAATTAAAAAAAATAAATCAAAAAAGAGTTTGCTGAGTATCTAAATTATTGATTGATAAAGTGACAAAAAATTTGATCGATGAGAAAATTCATAGCAAGAATAGATAGTTTTCATTTAGTCAACCATTGAATTAATTGAACTTTCACCTTTTACTTACTTTTTATAACAATAGCACATATTATTGACAGTAAAATCACATAAAACTGATTATGTGAATTTAATTGTCGGACAAAGTATAAAAACATTTGAGGGGAAAATGATGGGAAAATGATTACTTATTCAAAAATAAATCGATGTAATATTTAATTAACAATACAGAAATATTGTGAATGATTGCATGTGGAAAAATTGTTATTTATTGTTATTGTTGTTTATTAGCAATACTGCCGATTGTTTCATTGCTACTATTATTTGTTTATTTTTAGCGAATTGCAATTTCATTAGGATGTTTTGCCAATTTAATTTCAAAAGACTAACGTCTTGAGAAAAGCCGCGTAACATCAAATTCCGTTCCCGTCTCTCTTCTGGAAATGAAAATAATTTTTGCAAATTGGACGATTCGCCATGGGAATTTGACAAACGTTTATATGACCAGTGAACCTGAAATATTTTATTTAAATGGTAAATATATCAAGTAAATTATAAAAATAATGCTATTTACTTTTTGTGTTTCCTTAGCAATTAACTCTTTTATATTATTTGCTAATCAATTAATGAGCTCGTTTGATATTACTGAAAAATTCATTCAAGTATTTTTATTGTAAAAAAAGAAAAAATTGGTAGTTTACGATTATCAAAATTGTACTGATCGCATGTAACTAAAATTTTGTTCCTTTATCAGAAGACATTGCTTCTGATTATTTTCGCTCAAAAAACGATAAATTCATTTGTTGTAAAAATAATATATCAGTGTTGATACTGAATTATAGTTGAGCAAATAAATGAACCTGATAAAGCGATATGTAACCGCAGTTTCGTATCCTTAATCGTTCCACCATATCCAATGCTTGCAGTCGATTTGATGGATTTAATATGTTTCCAAATTCACAAAATAAAACGTATGCAAATGGACGAAAATCTTGTCCTCTAAAAATTATTCATCAAAAGTATTAAAAATTTTATGATTTAATTATAGGATTTTAAAGAAAAATAAATTGTTCAAATTTCAGTTGTAAGAAAAAAAATAAGCAAAAAATTCCGCTACGTTTTTGTCGAATTAAATTGAAATTAATTTTAACGAAAAATCAATAATTTATACTTTGATGTTGGCAATTTATGTAATACAATTCGTCGCAAATTCCAACTTCTTGGTGAATGTTTATAAACTTCTCTTGCACCCGTCCAACTTAGCCATGATTTTTCAAGATTTTCATGCTGAAAACCTAATATGCTAGTTAAAATTTTCGCATGCTATTATTAAGCTTAATTAACAATTAGTGATAGAAAATAGATATTGCTAGAAATCATTTTTAGTTATTTCTATTAATGGCAAAAAGGATTATAGCTCGAAACTTTGATATTCTTTATTAGTAATTGGGAGTATTAGCTCTAGCACATTTGCATCAGCAATTCATCCCTATTCAAATTTCAAAAAATCAAATTCAGAAATATTCGTCATTAAAATTTCACATTGACAATAATTGACTGCCTTAAATTGGCGTTTAATAATATTAATAGTAGAATATTATTTAAATTTTTTGTTTAAATAAATTTAATTCTAATTCAATTTTAGAAAATATTTCGTGTGATAACAATGAATAATTTGCAGTATTTAATTTTATGCTACAGTTGTCTTCTAAAATATTTCGAAAAATTGTTCTACATTTAAATTTTCTGAACAAAGTTGAAAATTTATGAAGAAGTAGAAAAAAAGCCCAAAATACCCTAGTTTGTTCATCAAGAAGTTTGAATAATATAATAATATAGCCAGCATGTCTGTGTGATGGTAATTTGTAACCCGCGATTGGCGAAGTTTTTTGAATTGCATAAATTTCATCATAAGCACCTAAATTTGTAACTTTATTTTATTGAAAAGTATTTGAGGTACTTTCCAAATTTCCTAGTTTTAGCAAAAAAGATTTTAATTTTTATCGTTTTTCCAACTTTTCTTTATGATTTATTTCATATGTTATTTACGAAAAAGTACGAAAAAGTATTAATAGAAAATTTTTTCAAACGAAAGAAAAATGAAATAACAAGAAAATTTGCTGAATTATTCATGAATATTTTTAAAAAAAGACAGCTATACCAAATTGTGATTTCGGTCGTCCGTGTATTTCACGAATTGTATGATCTATTTGCGCTATCCGTGTATTGTGATCGGGATTTTTGAATAATGCATAATGCAAGTAATGATACAATGCTACAACAAAATATTTCAGTGCTTGAATTGAAGGTGTATCGAAATATCACGAATCTTATTCGTCCGAGTAATTTAGTTATGACTAAACAAATTGCATGTATCACACAAAGTTGCTTGAAGGCTTACGTTTGGGCTCAACACATTTCAATAAAATTCCTTCTGAAAAACACGGATTACTACGAATTATGTTGCACTCTGCGATCGCTCCGTTCAACGATAATTCTGCGGTTGATTGAGCAATTCTGCAATTGGTGAATCATTAGTAAGAGCAGAATGATAAGTTGACAATAGCTTTCATGACTTCAAATCATATTCATTAATTAGTTTAGCTCACTACTTCAACTACCATATCCAATCAGATTTAAATTAGAATCATATTAAAACTGCTAAATAGCGGAATTTCATTGTAGTTTCTTCTGCATTTTTACATTTTTCGCATTTAGCAGGAATGGAAAGTTAGAACTCGAAAAAATCATTCTGTCAGTTGTCGTCATTTTCCTCTAATTATAGCCTTCTTCTCATTTTTCTTTGCAATACTAGATTATAAGAAAAGAATATAATTAGAAAGAAAACGAACGTTCCATTAATAATTATTGGAATTCAGTAATAAAAACTGAAAGTAATAGATTTAATGATATCTTTTGAGTTACAAATTACTTTCTGCTTCTAAGAGTAATTTTTCCATTCAAATATAGCAAAGAATAGGAAAACAAAAAAAGTGAAGAAAACTCGTCATTTATCAGTGCAGACATCTTTCAGTGGTAGTGAAATATGAAAACGACTGCAAACTTTCATTAATTCGAAATGAATAATTTGTTGATTAAATATGATAGGAGAGAATATCTGGAACTGCGAATGTTCTACGTGATCTAATTATAATCATATGCTGAATGTAAAAATGGAAAAAACTATGAACTTTTCTTGACCCGTTTGAATTACTGAAATTGTGCTCCTATTCATCACAATTATGAAATTCTCGTAATTCTCGAAGCGAGTCATTTACGGCCTTCAAACTTTTTGTAATTCTCAAAAATGCATCATTTTGCTCAGAATGAGCCGAAAAAACCAACGGTTATATTATAGAGTATTGTTTGGGTCCGAAAGATTTTTTCACTAAAGGAAATGTTTTCTCCTTCTCTAATATTTCAAATCCTTTCATTCCTACTATTTTAAAATCTTCGATGGAGCACAAAAGTTCAATTTTCCTTCTTGTCAAGAAAAATAAAATTTTGTTTTTAATTTTCGGTTCAGTTTTTTCCGCACTGAATATAGCACATATTTTGCATCAATATTAATAACTAACACTGCAATGATTAGTGTATATATTTATTGAAATATTAAATTAAAATGGAGAAACTATCAATGGAAAGATTTAGATCTTTAAGGCTTATCTGCATAGTTATATTTCATATTATTTCAATTTAAAAAGTTTATTAAATAATTTTTCATAAGATTTAAATTAATTCTTGATCTTAGAATAAAATAAAATTTTGCAGGAATTACAAAAATATATATAATTCTCTCTAAAAATTTTTTCACCTATAATTCAAGCGACAATAACCTATTGTATGTATCCGATACATATTCAGTAAATCCAAGAAGTGTTGTTTCATCGTTTTGTATTCTCCCACCATTTTCATCAAATATTTCGATCATTCCATCAGCCTCCTATAACATGCATTTAAATTTTCAAACTCAAATATTTTGAATTTTGTAATTTTCATGCAATTTTTCAGTTTTCATTAAGTAAAATTGAGTTAGAAAAGGTAGTTTATTAAA
>JARVGP010001786.1:0-11123 GCA_029876185.1 Mansonella ozzardi | reverse complement strand
TCCCAATTAACATTTATATTCCATTCATTTCTTATTATGTCAAATTTTATTTCCATTTAACATTTATATTTCATTCATTTCTTATTATGTCAAATTATTTCCAATTAACATTATCATTAAGATCTCAGTAAGATTGTCCAATTTTATGCTTATTTAATGCTTATTAATTTCATATTAATTAGTAATTGCATCTCTCAAAATAAATACCGTAATTTCATTTTTAATTTACCATAAAGTTATTTTTTTTTTAAAATTCTTTGAAAACTTGATTCTGAGTAGGCTTTAAAAGATTTTTTCAAAAAATAATTCTTTGAATAGTCTTTTAATTTTTCATTTCATAGTTTATCTAATCTGCACAGTACCTTCAATTTTAAATGCTAACAGAGCAATCATCTTATTTATAAAAATGTTGTCATCTTTTTAAAATTCTTTCCATCAATTTCTCACTTAAATGGTTGATATTTTTAATTTCAATGTGTTGAATTAATTTTTTGCATTTACAAATTGAATTCATCATTTACCAGAAATAATATTATTGAATGAAAATTTCTCATTTTTTTTTTCAGGTTTTTTATATCCACGTTCTTCAACACCATTATCACGTAGTCCACATTGTGAATTCTTACATGGTAATTCAGCAACTGATATTTCAATGTTATCTCGTACTAATCGACCGCGTGAATTACGAATTCAGCCAGCATCATCATCATTAATGATTCGTACAACAGAATGTACTGGTAATAATACCGCGATAGCAAAACAAACCACTGGTAAATATTCAACGTAAGTTTTTAAAATATCATTGATTTCCTAATATCAGATAGAATTTTCTTTTTGATTCATAAAGAAAAGAGAGAGATGAAAGAGTGAAACACCAATAATTATTATTTTTATTTAATTGTAAAATATTTCATTTTTTTTTTTCTCAGCAAATACTTTGATTAGCAAATGTCTATTGAATAATTTCAACTTATAATAACCTCATTCATTCATTCTTCTCGTTATCTCTAACTACTAATAATTTGTTTTTCCTCGTTTTTCTTTGTTTACTAGAAAATTGTTTGTAATTTAAATAAAAAAAAATGTAAAAATAGATGAAAGTGGTGAAAAAAAAATTTTTTTTTTTAGATACTTATCAATCATCATCTATTTTCTTATCTCTTTTCTCTTCTTTACCTTCTCTTTTTTCATTTTTTCTTGTTGTGGAAACAGCTGATTTTTGAATTTTTACCTTTTCTTTCTTCTTCTATCTCCTATTACTTTTGCACATTTATCGTTTTTTTTCCTTTTTTTTTTAGTTTAGTTTACAAACAAACTAATATATTTATTCATTTCAATTTTTTTCAATTATTTTTGAAGTCTTTATCAATTTTTCTTTCATATTCCCGCTTTTTTTTTCTTTTTAATTTTCAAAAGAAATTTTTTAAAAAATTAAAAGAAAAAAAAAGATTGATAAGTAAAATACTGTTTAAAATATATATACATATATGTATAATGTATGCAATAAATGATAAAAAGCCTAAAAATTTCTCATGAAGTTTTCCCGATGGAGTTCAATTTATCATCAAATGGATAAAAATCCCAGAAGGGATTTTAAAAATCATAAATAAAAGCTTTCCATCATTGCTTATTAGACTTTTCATCATTTGCTGCAACTTTCAGTCATTAAGCTTGTTGATAATTTTATTGCTAGCTGCCTATTAACATGAAGAAATATGTTTAGCATATATGATTCATCTTCCAAACATTCTACTACACTTTATCAGCTGACCTGACCTATGGATTATTTAGCTGACCTGACCTATGGACCACTTCATTATTGATCGTTACTAATCTGTAATTTTCTTCACTTGATCCTTTAACTGCAATTGCTAATCTTTTCATTACATCAATTCGTTTTTTTTCTTTTCCTGCTTCTTATTTTATTCCATATTAAGTTTATGTCAATCAAGATGTTTTAAAAGCATATTTTCCTTT
This sequence comes from Mansonella ozzardi, assembly GCA_029876185.1. Taxonomy (NCBI): domain Eukaryota; kingdom Metazoa; phylum Nematoda; class Chromadorea; order Rhabditida; family Onchocercidae; genus Mansonella; species Mansonella ozzardi. The sequence goes on along the minus strand of JARVGP010001786.1, from coordinate 9,146 downwards.
CTTCCAAAATAGATCTCTAAACGTTAATTTCTGTATTTTCATTTCAATCTTTTTTTTTTCTCGTTAATTATTTTACAAAAATAATAATATTGCAAATAATGTAATCTCAATAGAAACAAAAAAACTATTTGACAACCTTCGCAATCCCATTATCAAAATTTGGAGATATTCAGTTATCTTTATCTGTTCACATTAAACAGCAGGAGTATTATAGTTATCTCTTATGCTTTATTTTTTGCATTTTCTGCATCTTATGTCTTTATTAATTGTGTGTTTTTTTTTCAATAGATCTTTTGTTTCAAAATATTTTAAGTTCATTTTCCATTTCAAATTCATTTTTATTTTTTTAACAGTTCATTTTCTCATTTATAGTTCGTTTCGTGGGCTCAATACATCCGGAAATACAACTCCTGGTGCTAGCAGTGGTACGAGTACATCAGCTGTGATTAATGAAATAGTACCAATGAATTCAAAAACAAATTCCCGAAAGGTTAAATAAAGTTTTTGAGCATAACTCTTCATTAAATCATCATTATGATTCGTTATATTCTTGAGATTTCATCAAAAAATACACTTCAAGATTGACGAATGTAATTGCTATTATTCATTACAATTTGATTGATTTATTAATTTGTTAATTTCTTGAAACGTTTCGAATGTAATAGATGATATGATTTTTGATAAATATAAATGATAAAAGTCTAATCAATTCTGCTTTGTTGAATTAAGAAATCTATATAGTAATTTCAAATTATTTTTGCTGTGAAATATCACTGTGACATGTCAGCCTAATCAAACATATCTTTTCTCTTCAGTTTTTTTTCTTCTTTCTTAACAAAGGAAAATGTCCAACAAAGAGTTGGCAAATCATCATAATCTCTTTCAATAATTTATATCTCTTAAGCATGATTGAAGTATCTGCTTAGGATAACATCGTATGGAATTTTTTAAAACCTATATTTAAGAAAGAAAAATTATGAAATTTAAAATATAATTGAGTGAAATTATTTTACTAATTTAGCTAAAAAATGTTTGATTAATTAATATGTATAAATTCTCGAACGTTAGTCTTGCCTAACATTTTTATTTAAATCAAACTAAAAAAAAAAAATTTTGCTTCAGATTGAAGCAACGTTAAAATTTTTTTATTATAGAAATGAGCTCATTGTATTGGCCAATTTTAATAATTTCAATATTATTGTATCATTATATCATATTAATATCGATAAGATTACTAATTCCTTTTTAATTATTATCCTTTTTTCCCACTCGTTTTCCTTCCACTTCTTCACTTGAAATCGGCCAAGCGAATTTAGGCTTTCTAAGTAGATAATTTATATTTGTGCTTAAAAATTAGATGTACTTTTGCGGTTTTGTTATATTTAAGCTAGTGCCTATACTTGTTCTATTTAATATCTTGAATTATGATCTATAATGTAGCATATCAATCAAATTTTTATTAAGAATATGCTCACTTCAGATATGGTTAATTTCACATTCACGTTTATTCAGTAAATGAGTACTGTGTTTCTATTTTAGATGATGGTGGCTCCGCAGCCGCAAAAATCTCATTATCGAGACCGTAATGATTCCAACCATAAAAGTGCAACTCACAGGTACTTATCCTTTATTATCAATTTTTAAAAAACTCTTTAATTATTGACCTGGTATTTGCACCTAGTATCTGCACTTGTCTTAATTATTACATTACAGAAATGAATTAATTTGCTGTTTTGTTAATATAAATTTGATATTTTTCACTTCTAAAATTTCCATTTTCCTATGATAATACCTTTTACTCATGTTTTTATTACTTTTTATTTCTCAAAACAAATCCATACTTCATGTTTAGTTTTGAAATATTGATTAAATTTTATTTATTTCAGTCAACAACGACGACAAAGTGTGAGTACATTAGTACCCGCATATCATATTTCGTCGTTTGCTGAAAACTGGCGATCTCGAGATCACGATAGTCCATCAAGCGATCAGCAAATAATTGGTAAATATTTTCCAGTATTCCTAATGCGAAGAAGTACTCGGAATCAGTTCCATTTCAATTTATAAAGTACTTTAGCACCCTTGTTAAGTATATATCCTTTGCCGTATTTCAACGAATATATTGAGTTTTATCATCTAGTTTAGTATTCACATATTTTGCAGTATTATATTGTTCAATACTTATTTCAATTAACTAGATGTGTTAAACAATATCGCACTAACTGATTTTTACAGCATATCAAAATTTCCTAAAGAAAACTTACTCTTATTTTAAATTCAAATTTAAATTCAATTCCCATATTCAGTTGATGATCGTCGAACAAAAAATGACAATGATATGCGGGTGGCAATCTTAGAACAACGTGTGCGTGAATTAGAAGCTGTGCTCATTCCAGGTCAAGTACCATCAACATCGTTAGCTGCTACTTCCTTTATCATTCCTGTAGGTTCCAAAAGTAGGTTCTTTTTATAAGTACCGACAATTAACGCCGTTTAAAACTCAACTATGAATGAAGTTTTTGCAAATTTAATTAAATTAAGATTTTAAATTTCAGTCTCAGTAACATCTTAATGTATTTCATTTATTCTATTTTGAAAATAGACAAATAACATTTTTTCGTAAAAAGTTCAGAAAATAGCATATAAGTACCATAAAGAAGAAATTTATTTGATACTTATAGAATTATTTTCGTTACAGATTCACAACGTATTCTTCGTTCCGCATCCGGTCAGTTTATAGCTTCCACTCCAACAACGCCAGTAACTCAGCAACTTATGGCTCAGGAAGTGATTGATAAAGAATTAGAAGTTGAAAGGTAGGTAGGAAGAACAAAATTGTAAACTTTTAAGAAAAAACTTTTTTTTATTTTTTCTTTACTTTCGTTTTCTGCTTTTGAAAATTTGTAAAGTTGAATTTTTTCACAAGTTTTCAGGTTTTTATTACTTTCAATTTTTTTTCCACTGTTTATGAATGAAATTAATTGATTTGTCAATTTTGACAGAATTTATTTTAAGATTGCAATCGCAATTACGCAAATGTTATTCTCGTATGGAATTACGTCAAGTGCAATACGATGCCGAAGTTTGTTTTTCTTTTTGTCTCTATATATATTTATAGTAGATATTATTTCTGATGTTTGTAGTTTGTTTTTATTCCTGGGAAAATTCCTTTCTGTTATAACCTTGAACTCTGTAAATTGTTTTTATGTTTGTTTGATATAAAATATTGCATTTGCTTTTGTCAATGTCAATCTTTGGTCAATTGTTTCATTATTTTCATACCTCTCTATGTGTGACATATCTCTTCTTCCTCAGTTGAATTCAATTTCATTTTTCAGTTGAATTCAATTTCATTTTTTGTTGAAATTAAAGTAGAATAGCTGAAATTTAATTATTCAGGTGAGTGCTTTTCGTCGTGAATCTGAGGAAGCTAAATTGCAATTAACAAAAGTAAAAGCTCGATTAAATGAATTAGAAAAGGAATGTGTTGCATATCGTGAAAAAGCAATGGCTGTTGATGCTAATCGTAATAGTACTGTTGCATCATCGTTGGAAAAGATCTCTGCGCAGGTAATTAATTAGCTCTTTTCAAATGATAGTTTAAAGATTTTGTACATGGAAAAAGAAAAAAATTTATTGATAAATGATAAAATGATAGAAATAACAAAATGATAATTATGATAATGATTCTGCTTTCGTTCATGAAATATCAATTGTGAAAGTTTTTAGAGACGATACTTTCATGTTAATATAATTTTCTGAAATTAAGATTTGTTTGTAAAATTTATAGAAATTTCGGAGATTTTTTTTGCAATTAATTTGATATCTCTTATTTGTAATAATAATTTGATTGAAGAAATGAAGAACAAATTAAAATATATTAATGTATTGTGTCAATTAAATTTGAAATATCAGTTGTATAATAAAATTTCATTACAGGAGCGAGAAATCGCTGTATTGAAGAATGATTTGGAACGATATATGCAGATGGTGAAAAATTTGGAACGAATTAAAAAGGAATATGAGTTTCTGGAATTGCAAAATGAAGCACTGAATGCTAAACTTGATTCAAAGGAAACTATCATTCGAGATCTTGAAGATAATATTCATGTCAGTTTTTTCTTCCGATTCATTATTAAGAAAAGTTAAAAAATTTTGGAATTTTTTTCAATTTTTTACAATTTTGGCAAATTTATTTCATGCAACGAAAGTTTTGTTTTATTCGACAGTGTATTAAATTAAAATTGCAGTAAAAATAAAATCAAAAAAATGAATGTGATCGAATGGTTTTTTTCCTTTCCACCAGTTCATATAATTGTTCCAGTTTTTCTTTTTAAAAATTCCGCAATTTTTTCTTTCCAAAACAAAGTTTGAACAATTTTAAAAAAAGAACATTCTGCTGGAAGAACAGAATGTTGTGGAATTGTGGAATGATTGATAATTTAATTTTTGTCTTCTGATTTGAATTTTTAACCAGAAATTCATGAGATTGTATCAATGCTACAATTATAGGCAATGAAAATAGATGCATCTCGTAAAATGGAAAGTGGTTCAGTGACTCCAAAAGGTGATGCTTGCTCGCTGTTCGATATCGAAGCGATCAAATTTCTCGGAATTTCAAAGGAATCAAATGTATGTGAAACGGTATTTTAGTAACCAATAACTTGTCTACGTTCATTTGACGGGAGAAATTTAGTTGATGCAAGAAATTTTTACTGTTTGCAGATTTGAAGTTGGATGAAATTTCAATTTTGGCATTTTTATTTATTTGTTTACTTTGAAGTATCTAAAACTTTTTCTTTTTTCCTTACAGAGATATGTAGGAAGTATTATTAAAAAGAAGTAGAGTTCAAAAAGTTGACGTTTGTTAGTTGAAGTTAAACGAGTGATTTAATTTTTTTTTTTGGTGTTGAAAAAAAAATCATTAAATTTATGATATCTTAATGATGAAATATTTTGGGCGAACGTTTCGATGGAATGTTGCCCGTCTTATTCATTCCAGGATTCAAAAATTGTTAAAATAATTTAGAAAACAAAAGGCGAGGAGTAAAAAAAATTATCACTACTGTTATTTATTATTATTATCGTTATTGTCTATTATACTGCTGTTGTCATTATCGTTGCTGTAATTAATAATATTTTTGGATATTGCTCTATATTTTTAGGAATCTGTTGATTAATTTAAAAATTAAGCTTAAAAATTTTTAGATCATATGACTTTTATTCGTAAACATTGAAAAAATAATGTTGCTCATTTGCCTTTTCTTGATATTAGTCAATCTTAGATGTTTCAGTTATTGTTTTATTGAACTAATTTCATTATAGCAAAATGATCGATTGTCATTTCCGTCATCCTCAATAGTAGCAACAGTCGTGGAAAATTCAGGATCATCAAAAAGGATGGGAAAATCGTCATCTGTAGTATTGTCTGATTCGGATACTGATGATAATAAGCTCCAACTTTCTGCATCAGTGTCGAAGTTAATCCGAATGCAACTAAATCGAACGTTGGAATGTCGTTTGTTAGCTAAATGTTTGAAGGATATTGCAGCAAAAGCAATTACCGGTGATGCACCAAGTGTCAATCGTTTGTTGGGATGTCGAAGTAAGTTATACATTATTGTCACATAATAGTAAATTAATAAGTTTAAGTAATGTGACATTTATTAATTTTCCTTCAATATTTAAATAAATATAATATATTTATTTGATGTTATATAATTGTGCATTATTTAAATAAATTAATGCAATAAAATAATGCTACTCAATTAAATGCTGAAATACAGTTGGATTATAATTTAATTTGGTTAATTACAAATATATGTGATACGCATGTATTTGTGTATTATATTTATATATCATTTTCTCTTTTTTTTTGACATAGATGAAAGAAGCTAAGAAGCTAGTGAAGTAATGTGAAATAAAGAAAAAAATTCTTTTATTGATTTCATATTAAATTTTATTTTATATTAAAGTTATTTTTATATTAAATTTTCAAGACATATTTGATAATTTCTCATAATGTTGCATTGAAAGATTCATATGCAAATTATTCTGTTTTTTTTTCCACTTTTTTTTCATTGCAGGTGATTCAATGTCAGAATCGGAACCGGAGCCGGTAATAAATGATACAAGTGTAATGTCATCAAATTGTGCTGAGCGGCATATTAAAAAAGTTACGGAGGATTTGGAGCGAATTGAGAAAGATTTAAACTCATTACGTGAAAGTTTTGTGGAATATTATCAGAAGAAGATTGCAGATGAACTAAAAGAGGATGAATCATGTCGTATTCAATAATTGATTCTTAATTATTTAATATATCATTTTTAACGGTTATCAGGAATGATTTCAGTTTTTCTCGTTCAAAATACAACTGATGATAAAATTGAGGGTGAATCGGGAATTACTGTTGTCCAGTTTTTTGCTTTCGTTTTTGTCATTTATCATATAATATTGAAATATCCCAAATTGAGCAAAAAAAAAAAGAAATACTTCTGTGAGATTCTTCATCCATGCCTTTTTAATTGAATGTCGGAACCTTTGATCTTGAATCATATAAATATATACATGTGTTAGTTTAGACAGTTGTTTAAGAATCAATCGATCGTAAAATTTATTATGAGACGAATTTCGGCGTAAATTTGTTCAAATATTTTGAAACATTGAACAGAGTGTTACTTTTAACTATGTTTATCTTGGAACGATTTCTAAAATGAAAAGAAATTGCAAACTATAGTAGTAATAATAAAATTATGGTGAAGTGTTTTATCCTTACATTGCTGGATTTTAATGTAAATCTTTTTACAATGCAATTTTTTAATTTTTTTTCCGATTCTTTTGTTTCTTAATATACGTCAGCTTTAAAATGATGCATTTCTTGTTTTAACTAATTAAATATGTTGGTGTTATCGGTGCGTCGGGGGGAAGATTTCAAGCAAATGAAATTCATTTGTAGTTTACCAAGAAATTAATTACATTCATTTCAAATCCTTCCAAGCAGATGTCTTTCTTTCTTCTCTGGAGGAAAGCCAAATTATTTGTTTGTTTGCTTTTTGTCTTTTTTTTAAAAAAAAAAAATTATTACCAATTGTTCAAAATTGCTTACAGTGTTATTATTGTGGAAGAATTGCATTTTCTCAGATAATTTGCTGAGTGTTTTTTCTTTTTCTACTCGGTTATGTGTGTACTTTTGAATTTCTAATTTACTTCAGGGACAAAAATTTCAAAATTCACTTAAATTTTTCAAGCGAGATTCTTTTAAATAATGTAGGATTTTTCAAAAAATTTTTTTAACATCGCTTCTTTTATGCTCATTAGAAGGAGAAGAAAGGAAAAAGTTCATATTTTGTGTAAAAATCACTTCCAGAGAGAAATTTACTTTTAATGGTTGTTAAACACATGTTCTTCCATTTTTTTTTCTTTTTGTTAAAAAGTATTTTTGCATAAATTTTTTTGCTTGCTTCCAACTGAAATTGAAGACATTTGATGTTCTGCTATCGTCAGCAATGATTACTATTATTATGATTACAATTATGATTGTTATTATTATATCGTTGTCACTTATTATGGAGCACTTCTGATTTGATAAATAAAATATTTGCATTTGTTTTTATTTTTTCACACCATTTATAAGATAAATATACATGATACGAATTTATATTTGTATTTGTAAAATTGTAATTAAATTTATTAATTTTTATTTCGATTGCTTTTTAGTACTGAAATAATACACCGATGCAAATACATGCATCTGGAATACTGAAAGCTAATTGCTTTCATTTGTGAAGTAAACACTTATGAATTAGCTGCTGAGGCTTCAAGTAGAGTGGATGCAAAAGTGCGAAAAACAGTGTCGAAATTTGAATTTTTCATTTTAAGTACCACTTGTTTACAAATACCCTGATAAGCACTTTGTAGACTAACAAACACAGTTTTTCCATTTTCCGCTTTATCTAATTAATTTTAATTCATGACTTTTTTTAAAACTTATAGTGGACATTATGACGTAACCAATTTACAACTACGACTTTTTTTGATTTCTCTTGATTAAACAATTAGTTTTAAAAATTATATGTAATTTCCTATTTCGCAAAAGATTAATTTGATTTTATCAATGGAAAATGAAAACTCTGATTTTCTCATTCTTATAAAGAAGAAAGAAAATTCATGGAGTACTGGCAAACATTATAACCTTATGCAATGAATGCATGCAGAATTTGCAAGTATATATATATATATATATATATGTCACTATCATTAAATTACCAATGAAATAAAATCTGCTTCATATGAATCTCAATTAATTGTTTTAATTTTAAAAGACGTGAAAGTAAATTTTTGGTTGAAAAAACAGTTCTTAATCATAGCAATTTGCAAGTGGCATTTCGCCCAATTAAAATATTTGATAATTAAAGTCAAATTACAAAACTCATATCAATGATAAGCATGTAATTTCGATTGTATCTATTGGTAGTAGCTAGGATGGATAGTTGAGATGATAGAGATTCGTTCTGTTATTTTTAAGCATGGGAATCGAAATTTGCAAGAAATTTGAATAGCATATGAAATGGAATGCATATAGTTGATTTTGATGGAAAGTGTGAGGAAATCACTGAGTGCCATTTCCATCATTTTTATTGATAAATATATACATAAAAATTTTTATTTGCCAAATTATGTCCTTCTTTTGTCACTGCGCATTGTCATCAATAATATCGCTGAAATTTTTTATATGTGTTCCAATTATTTCGATTAAACTTCTTTCATTTATTTTATTACTTTAGCTTCGTTGAATGGTCTTTTCTCATTGTTAACTTATTCTTGCAGTTTATCCAATTATAGTTGTTATAACAATTAATTTTATTTTTCTATTCCGTTTTTTTCTTTTTCCACTTGTGATTTTTTTCTTCCCATTTAGATTTTAATTTTTTTACTTAATTATTATGATTTTCGTCACTGTTATGTCTTTTCGATTATTTTTGTTTTATCATTTCTGTTAGGCTTAATTTAAGGAGCGATTATTTTATGCATGGATTGTAAAAATATTAAAATAGATTTTCCTATATCTGATTTTCCTATATATGACCTGCTCAGCTAGAATTAATACTTTTTTCTTATGATTTTTAATTTTTTAATTTACCGACTA
>JARVGP010001785.1:0-11057 GCA_029876185.1 Mansonella ozzardi | reverse complement strand
TTTTTTTTTTTTTTTTTTTTTTTTTTTTTTTTTTTTTTTTTTTTTTTTTTAATAAGGAACAGCTTACTTAATGAAGCGGTCCGTTGTAATACTTCTAATAGCTCCTCCTGAGCCATTTTTTCACCTGAAATTCATTAAATAAATTTAGGAAATTGAAACTGAAGAAAAACTAATCTGACAAAGTTCACAGCGCCACAAATAAAAATTGGAAAACTCTCATAATTGATCGAAATTTTCTAAGCGTACACTTTTTTTTCTGAAAAGGATTTTTTAGAATATGTCATTAATGGAATAAGAAAAGATTACAACTCAAAAATTGTGCCAATGAAAAAAAATCACTTTATTCAAACAAATAATGAAAAAAAATTTGAGTAACAAATTGAACAATGCAAAAAAAAAAATGCTAATGGCGAGAAATAAAATCATTCAAGAAGGCCCTAAATGATTTTCTGATCAAATTGGTCAATTTGACTGAGAAATTTTTTAGCTTATCCAACTGCACATAGTTTGTATTACTACTAATGCAACTTATCCAACTTCCAAAATACAAACACTACCGAAAAATCCTTCACAGAAGAACTCTCTACCGGATAAAATTTCATAAAGAGGTTGCAAGAAATTTATTTAGAATTTCATATAAAATATTTCAGCTGTACTAATTTCAACTGTACAACAACATATCATATTGATTCACCAAAGCTAACCAGTAAATTTCCCGCACAAACCTAATTGGTACCGGAATACAGAACCGATTTTTCCATAACCCACGGAACAGTATGAAAATGCTTCTATCCCATATAGTACTGAGTATATTTAACTCATTGTTTAGGATTGTTCGTTACACATCAGGCACCTGCTGAATAATCTTTCACAATCTACTAACTCTATCAGAGTATCGAGGAAAAAGTAAGAAATTTGAAACTTTTTCACTTTCATTCTTACCTGTCTAATTGAGACATATCTTAACTTAATGAGTCCGTGAAAATTTTCAAAACCACGTTTTAATTCTGTGAAAATACTTTTACTCTATTCATTAGTCTCTTAATTTCTGGTTGCTTACTCTCAATCTCTGATATCAACAAGTATTTGTGAGTATTTCATTGTATTTCTTCATTCTATCATTTCTTCAATTATTTTACTTTTTATTCATATCCTATCACTTCTTATCATTATCATTTTGTAACAAATTTTTGAAAAAAAAAAATTCTTTAAAATTTTTTAAAAATTTGTACAATCTTTTCAAATTCTTTAATTTTTTTTTTTCGTTCTCTGTTTTCATTTCCCATTTTTTTGGTGGTATTTCTTTCTTTCTTTCTTTACTACCTCCTAATCTCTAACAGTAACACTTGAAATTATTGTCACGCTGTAATCTTATTCAAAAATATTCCATTGATACTTATTTTAAAATATACGTCAATTAAACATTAATGCTGCTGCTGCTGTGAGATTACGATTACCGTTGTTGTAAGGTAAACAGTATTAGGTGTACGAGCTCATTGTCCGAACTTTTGAAACAATATTTGTTAGTATTGGTGTATTTTAAAATTTAATTTTTTTTTTCAACCAAAAAAAAAATTTTTTTTAAAGATGATCAGTATGTTATTTTATCATATATCATTGTTGGATTATTCAATGAAATCTATGCATAGATGTTGTCTCATCTTAGATATTATCTCCATCGATTCCTGGGGTTTTCTTTCAGTTTCTGGAATTAATATATAAAATAAATGAACATTCAAATGAATTAATTAATCTCGGAATTCCCATTATACATTACCATTGCAGTTATTGGTAAAAAAAAATTAAGGAAATATTGGCAATGTAAGACTTAGCAATTAAGATTGAAGTTGAAATGAGTATGTGATTAAGGAAATTATTACAGGTGAAACCGGAAATATGTTCGATGGTTTTGGAGCAATGATGTTTGGGGCACCAGTACGTCCCTTTGATTTGCAACTTCGGTGCTTCTCAGCAGCATTTCATGAAGCGGCGGATACAAAGAAAATAAATGAATTGAATCATGGTGGAAAGGTAGTATTATAAATTCTGTTTTTTCTGTAAATTTTAGAGGTTAAATTTTAAACCAAATATATTAAGTGGTATCGCTTATCTTTTATTTCATTGTATTTATTATTAACTATTCGTTTAGGTTAGCTATGCATAGGACAAAAAAATATTTTCGACTTGTTTACTCGATGTTATGAGTAAGCGAACGACGAAGTGTTTTTATCCATAGATATAGGTAACAGAAAAACAAATTTTCGTATTTTATTTTTAGATATTAATAAAGCAAGAAAGATATTTTCATTTGCTTCACTTGCTGCAAGAAATAGGTTTCATTTTATTCAAAATTGCAATTTGACACGCCTCATACATGACATTCGATTAATTTAAGATTTACTAATCAATCATTCTTAAATTGCAGAGATTTATTCACAACTTTTTGGGAAATTACCAAAAAAGTCATCTTTAAAAAAAAAAAAATTGCTCATTATTACTGTTGTCTGTTTGTGCAAAACAGATTATTGTCATTATTGTCAGATTATTGTCATCCCCTATTGTCATATTCTTTTGTACACTATTTTTATTTAGATTTTACTTCCACCGTCGGCTTTGGATCTGTTAGTTCGTCTCAACATCGAATATCCAATGATGTTCAAAGTGCAAAATTTGAATAATTCAGAATATTCGACGCATTGCGGTGTTTTGGAATTCTTAGCAGAAGAGGGTCGTTGCTATCTTCCATCATGGGTATGTTATAAGTAAGGTGTATATAGTTAAGCAAAATGTTAGAACCATCGGATACGAAGGATGAGTGATGTAATATTTCAAATCGATTCATAAAAAGTCACCAAATTCATGGAAAGGTGGATCGGATTTCAAAACGGAATTTCTGAAAAATGAAACTGTGTAAAAGTATGCCGAATAACTTACGTAGATTTTAGGTTTTGTATAAATCAAAAGATACATTGATGATACATGATATTATTTTCATTTATCTGATTAGAAGGCTTAATTTATAGGTTTGGGAGACTAATTAGCTCATACAATTAAAACAAATGTAACTCTAAATGATTCGCAGTGTGATGAAATATATTAAATGAATAAAATTCGATAATCGTGTTAACATTATTCCTGTGAAGCAAGGCTATTTTCCTTTCAGATGATGCGTCAACTGCATCTTAATGAAGGTGAATGTGTTCGAATAACATATGCCACATTACCAAAAGCCACATATACGAAGTTGAAGCCGCAGTCTACGGATTTTCTAGGTATTTCAAATCCGAGAGCTGTACTCGAAGTAGAGCTACGCAAATTTGCATGTCTTACAAAGGGGGACATTATTGCTGTTGAGGTCAGCTTGTAGCATTGGGTTATTTTCTGTCATGTACTAGAATAAAATATAACTATATAAAGTTAATTTGGAATTGTATAGCAAAGATAGTTTTCAATGGGAGTTTCAACTGTTTGAAATAGAATAAATGTATCATTAGGGAAACACTAGTGATGATGACAGCAATATATGAATATACTGAACAATTTCCGGATATCTCGTAATAGCAGTATATTGTTGGATGGCCACTTTGTATTTTCAGTTCTCTACGACGAGGCAGTTAAAATTTGAAAGAGAATTGAAATTTCTGGAATTAGCTTGCAACTTTCAGACTTTCATTATTTTTAAACTGCGATTAACTGTTAAATCGAAATTTTCTTCTATTTGCAAGCTTGAACTGTGAATGCATGAAGTATTGCTTTGTGTTGAATTTTATGATTACTGATTCAATTAAATTGCAGGAACTCCAAAGTATATATTAAGTCTGTCATTATAGAATTGATTTCACTTTCTGTTTTGTTGCTTCACATAAATTTGTTAAGTTACCAGTATTTCTTAAGAATAACAGCAACTATATACGCTACTTTTTTTATTCATAGAATTTTCTGTATTGCGTAAATATTTCTGTTGATGAAGATTTTTTTCAGTATAACGATCAAATTTTGGAATTTTTGGTAATGGAAGTAAAACCTGGAAGAGCTGTTTCAATCATCGAATGTGACATGAATGTGGAATTTGATGCACCAGAGGGTTATGTTGAACCAAATACAAATGCAGCATCCAGCTCAAATAGTGTAATAGGTTTCGCATGTTGTAATTTTTCATATTTCGGATGTAAGCATTAGAAGACCATCACTAGAATGACATAGTACACGAACCGTCTTCATTCCTATGGTGAAATATCATTTAAGAACTGCAAATTTTTGTATTTAGCTTGCTGAAGAGGAAAGGATAAGGATAAAAAACTTTATAAAGAAAAATTGTCTTAATGGTTTCATTTTTAACGTCAAAAACTGAGATGGCAGGCAGTAGTTTACTTCGTATTTAGGCACTGAATATTAGGGTGAATGGTCCAATTTTTATTACAATTTTATATTGCAAATTAGCTTTAATTAGTACTTAAAGGCTTAATTAGATTAGGATTTCAAACAATAATTTGTCAAAAAATTACAAATGAAGTGAATTGTTGTTTTCAGTCATCGATGCCATCAGCACCAGCGGTAGATGAAACAGGAATGAAGGCTGGTGGTGGATTTAAAGCATTTACTGGTGCAGGTCATCGTTTGGACGGGAAATCAAAGTCTTCAACAGCTTCACTGAATGAAATAGAAGCAGCTGAGCGATTACTTCCTCAGTTGATCGTTGATACCAATTATACTCCTGGAAAACTGGAATTTGTTAGGTCAGTTCTTTTTCCTTTTTTTTTTTTTTTGTAGTAAAGAAGAAGCAGTACTTCTCTAAGATACAGTCATTTCAAAATTAAATTGTGATATTTAAGGTAACACAGTTTCATTTATGTATTGGATGTTGAGAATTATTTCATATATTATTAGTGTATTGCTGTGTCAGTGTTCTATGAATTGGACTATCATTTTGTGACATAATCGTGATCCAACAATCACCTCACTGTATGCAATTTAAACTGCGGCATTCTGATGAAATGTCAAATTGGTTTTAGTAGAGATTAACTAATTCGTTGAAGTCAAGCTTGGAAAGAAATATAAAAGCAAATACTCAGTTTAAAAGTGTATCTTGCGATACAGATATGATTACAAATGTCGTTCACTTATGGAGAAAGAATTGGTCGAAGCAGCAAAAGGGAAGAAATTTGGTGGTGCGATGCCATTTGAAGGTGGTGGACATATGTTACGTACTACCAGACGGTGATTGCGGTTGGATCTATTGGCATCCTGAAGAAGAAAAAAGATATAATAAACTGAAATCTGTAAAATGCATTGAACTCACTGGACAAGATAAAATGCTTACTTTTTCAATTTCATTTATTTTAAAGAGCTATATTTCCAAGTTAAAATAATCGTAAGTCAGTGTCGTTAGGAAATTTGAACTGGCAGAGAGATTTTCAATAAGAATTAGGTCTTTAAGCTGTTTGAAGTTTCAAATCGTTTATCGTTTTACTTTTATCATTCTATATTTTCTTATTTTTTTTCTCGATAATCTTTGGGCGGGTAAAAGTTTGCAAAGAATTCTCTTCAACTTCAGTTTATCATCAATCGTTGCAAATAATTATTTCTGTAAGCAGAATAACAGCGTGATGTTGCGGAATATTGATGATAAATGATTAGGAAAAATAAATAAACAAGTGCGAAAAAAGAACTGAAGAAATTCCATTAAATGAAATTTATTAGAGGTTAGCTGCATAGCAAATTCTTGAAAAAACCCATGATTGAGTTTTGTTCTTTTCTTTTTTTTGATCTTAAGCACAACAAGAAAATCATCATCAATAGCTGTTGAAATGATGAGGAAAAAAAAAATAGAATCAGTAACTGTTATTCTTCCTGGAGCAACTGTTTATACTGACATGTATGAGTGATTTGTTGTATGTGAGAGAATGAAGCTTGCCAATTTTTTCACCGAAATATTTCGGCGTAACATTACCATTATTTCGCTTTTTGCTTACCTTAATAACATCTTGAAAGTTAGGTATAAAGTTTCATTGATAGTACAAAAAGTGGAAAAGTTTTGCAGCCATATTGATAAAGATTGATTTGTTAACAAATTATTTTATTATCGTAGTCTTTAAGTAACATAATCAATTTTACAAAAAATTGATTTTATTAATATATGTTTGAAAATCTATTTATTGTTTAATTTGGTTGTATTTAATATTTTCAAAGAAAACTGTTGATATAGAATTTTATTATTTGCATATCTCATATTTATTTCAAGTATTTCATTTCATCCTTTCCTCAATTTTTTTTTTAATTATTTCATTAGTCTGATTAATCTTGTGTTTAAAAAAATTACAGTGAAATTCAATGCTTTTGAAAAAAATGAAATTTCAATATAATTGATAATAATTGCTTAAAAGATAGCATTAATATATGAATATTAATTTTTCAGTTGAATTATTTGACATCACTTCAACAAGCTTCATAAGTTATTAGCTTTCGGGATTGATTTCAGTTATAATATTAAAAAGAATAATGATACGACACGTACAGTTGTTTTCAATTTCTTATAATGCAGCTAATTTGTAATGTTCTTCGTCCGATGATTGTGTATTTCTTCAATATTAGAAAGTGATAATGTTGTAAACATTTGAGGTTTCTCTATTTATTATCAGTTTCTAAATCATCCATGTCTATGGTAATAGACAAAGCATCCACTGTTACGATATTATCCTATGTCCATACATCTACCAACATGTAATCATCTGTTGGTGCATATATACCAATATCTAATCACTTCCTCAAGCATTTATCATTTTTTTTATGACTACATTGCAAATTCTTTTGTAGAACTTTATATATAAATTACTTTTCATATATAAATAACATTCACCGTAAAAGAGACTAAATCAATCATTATTCTGCAATTTTTGATTTCATCGTAATCTCCAAGCTGTCCGATTTTTTTTTCTGTCTAAGTTCCTTCAAACTAGCCGAATTACCGACGATCGAAGTAAACGGTTTAATCTTTTCAATTATTTGTCTGCACTGACTGTCAAATAAATTCCGAGAATTGCTTTTACGACATTGGTGATAATTTTAAAACTATTTTCAAAAAATTAAAAATTTTCATGCAACAAAATCGTTGCTATACTAATTTTAACTACTAAGATTTTCTTTTAAGTTTTGTTTTAGCTATCGGAATTTCCTCCAGATTTTTTATTTTACTATTTGAAATTCCATTTAAATTCTGTTCTATAAATTTTTGTCTTTTTTTTTATATGTATTTTTTGTATTAAAGAAGAAACAGAATCAAAGAGAAGAGGAGGAAATTTCATTTTCATTTTCTTTCCTATTTTTTGCTTACATTTCACTTTTTCTTTCGCTTTAAAATTACAAGGGAAGTTTTAACGAAGTACAATGATTTGTTAAACAAAAAAAAATGGATGAAAAAAAAAGTAAATGATAGATTGAAATTCAAAGAGAAAGTTATTACTTTCTTTATGTTGATTGATTTACTGCAACTTTTTCTTCCAGAAAAAAATCTTTTTCTTTTTTGCTCATTCAATTAATTTCTTGCTTACATTTCATCTTTTTTCCTTGTTTCTATTTTAAAATATTTTTTTTTTCTTCATTTTGATAATAAATTCAAATTTTTTTTAAAAATAAGAATATTCGTATTTTGATGAAAAAATAAATTTTATTTTAATTTTGCTAAAAAGATAAATTTTCCTTTTATACTTACTGAAATGCATGTACATATATTTATTTATGTACCTTTATAAAATATATTATTTATGTATATATACATGCAGTTTTTTTTGTTCATATATCGTTAAAGTAGTATGCAGTAATGGAAATTTTATACAAAAAAGTTTAAATTTAGGATCAAGTTGAAATAGCACTAAACATATGAATACATATATATATATATTTCTTATAGTATAAATAAATGAACGAAATGTGATTAAGAAAAAAAATAAGGTACAACATATCGGTATATTTGTTTTAGTGAATAACTGCATAAAATATTTTGATGATGAATGAATTGATTGTATTAGATATCTGAATAATGAAATAAATGAAATAGTTGAATAAAATATTTGATAGCTGGATAAATGGAATAATTGAATTAGGTATTTTGTAATAAATAAAATAATTAAATTAAATATTAAATAATGAATGAATTAAGCGAAGATTTTGAATTGCTCCATTAAGCTTGGGAATTTTGGATTAAACAAATTCCTTTCAAATTTTTTTCAGTTTTTTATTTGGGAAAATTCTTTTTATCGTCATCTTTTTATTTAATTAATTTAGAAATATTTCTTTTATCAAATAACCTGTGAAACTACGTGTAGTAGGAAAATTTTTTGTCAGTTATTCCAAAGGATAATTTAATTTCAGAATGAATGAATGTAATCATTGGAAAAGTAAGAGACAAAATAAAACATGGCAAAAAATTTGCAAGCACGTATGAATTTTTTTAATCATTATAATACTATCAAAAGAATTTTGAAATTTATCAAGTCTATTTAAAAAGTAGAAATACTGATGTTTTTTTGTTTTCTTTTTTTTGCTTCACTAATATTATTTTAAACTTTTCAAAAATATTACGGTATCTTTTAAAATTTTTGGAGAAAAGAGGAAAAAAGGAATAAATATATTTCGCATTCAGCTGTTGAAATGAAATGTCTTTTGAAATAAATCATTCAGTGTTTTGAATCACTTTTCTTTTAAGGCCTTGCCATCTAATTCTTCGACAAATTCACAGCCAATACTAATTATGGTGACAATTTTATGGGCAATAATCGTTATTTTATTCCAGTTCATTCATGACTTGTTAACTGTAATTGTAAACCAATTTTGGAATGCTAATAATAAAGGTATAATTTTTGAGAATTCATAAAAAATTGATCCCATAAAAAGATTTTTACTTGCAAGAAAATTATTCATCTTTATAAAAGTTTAATTTTTTTATTTTGAGTTGAAAAATTAAATTTTAAATGATACTACACCATATCAGAAATATCTTACAGCATCTGGCATCGACATGAAGATCAGTGAAGCAAAACGAAATAAAATGTTACGGATGAAACAATGGCTTAATGCTTCCAGAATGGTGACTGATTTAGTGTTTTAGGATTCTCTATTTGATTAATTAATTAATAGTTTCTGTCTTTTACTTCCCTGAAATTTTTAATCTCTTCTACTCAATTATGGTACTAGTAATATTAACTAAGTGCATAAATTTTCGTTTAGTTATTGTCTTCTATACTTACGTTAGCATGTAAATTTGAAATTTTCAAAGGTTTTAATTTGAAAATAAAAAATCCAATTTCAGCCTATAAATCATAACTTAATGCCAGTTGTTGTCAGCAACATTTATAGATAAACGCGTTTATTAATGCTTGTTGAGGATGATGTATCGATCTATAGCAATGATTTCTCTGCGGTAGATTCTGGTATCGATTCGCGACTTATTTCACGTGCGAACACAAGTGAAACGTTATCGGAATATATGGAGGGATCGGGAATAACTCGCACATCATTTCGACACTGTACAAAAAAATGGTGCGATAGAAGTAATAATGGTGATGTCTTTCAATAATATAAAAAGATATTTTAATTTAGTTTTTCAATAAAAAAATTTTTAATTCGATTTTTTTTATATGTAAATATTCCTTTTCTGGCTGATTAAATTATAACCACACATCAAGAATTTCAGCATTTAATGAAACATCTACGAAGTATAATAGTTAATATTCTGACTAATTTGATTTCTAGCATTTTCAGATCAGGAAGCCCCAAGCAGTGGTGCGTCTCACGTATCACGTCAGTTAACTCGAACTCGTCATAATTCTGTTACATCATCGCATTTGCCAACAGACCGTCAGAAATTGTCAATTACACGTCATGTTGTTCGAGTTCGAAGTGCACACAGTAAACGGGCTAAATCAACCACCTCAGTTATGCGACACAGAAAAATGGAATGTGAAGTGGAGTCTTATCCGAATAATTCTACCTTTTATGATGGTTTTAATCACTTTTACTGAAAAAAAGTCACTATAATAGACTGATACGGAATTCTGATTTTTATACAAGTTCCGCTTTTTTTTTTGCTTACGGAAATGTGAAAAGAAAAAATACTGTTTGATTATGAAATTTGTATTCGTAAAAATTCAAAATTAGACTATTTTCTATTTTATGTAAATTCATAAAAATTCAATCATTATAGAGATTTGTATTGTAGGTAATTAATTAATGTATATTGCTATTTCAAAATTAAAAATTAAAAAAAAAAAACTGATAAATAAACATTTTCTTGCTGATGTAATCGTTATTAGGATCCAAAAATCAGTGAATAAATTTAACGATCACCAGTTTGCACAAGCATTATCTTACATTGTTCATGCTCTTGCTATTATATATGAATTCAAAGCAAAAATGAAATTGATAATTTAAAAAGAAAATGAATAAAATTGAAATGATAGCTATCACTGTATCACTTTTTAGTTTAAATATTGATACATTTCATAATAAAAGATCGCTATTTGTGTCGAGTTGGTGAAAATGATAAAAGAGGTAAATAGACAAACAATGTATCAACTGAATCGAACGGGCAATGGATATGCATGGAGGATCGTTTAATGAAAAATATACGTATAAATCCAGAGTTGATGAGTGAGCTTTAGTATGTTTTCTCGGAATCAGCTTGAACTGTCTTTGTGATTATTAAGCGTTTTTCTTATCTGTAGCGGTACATAAAGCATCGAAATATGTTCACTGCCAGTATATTTTCTCCTTAATTTGACAAAATTTCATCATTTTTCTTTGATAATTTGAATTCCAATAATACGGACAATCTATATTAAATAAATTTGCAAATAACTTCCTCATTTAATTGAAACCGATTAACCAACAAAATTATCTATTCTTCAACCAACTAAAATCTTTTAAAGATTGATTTTTAGTAATGATTGTCAGATATTAATTAAATTTAAATGATACACATAATGCTTGAATCTGGAACTTAACTGTGGTCCTCGGTAGTATAGTGGTGAGTATCCGCGCCTGTCACGTGCGAGACCCGGGTT
>JARVGP010001784.1:0-11027 GCA_029876185.1 Mansonella ozzardi | reverse complement strand
TACGGTACAAATACTTAAATTTTCACACTTATTCATAACTGCTAAAATTTTAGATATACTACATCGATGATGCTTATTGCTCAATTAATGATACCATCAATTGCTTGGCAAATAATACTTGGTATGTCATTTTTCCCGGAAGAATTGCTTATGCATTTGCTGGGTGATCTTTATGGAGATGCTGATGCAGCTGATGATCAACTATCCAATCCACCAACGCCAAATTTCATCGATACTAATCATTCACATGGTGATGCACCACAAACACCTCGTTTTTCCCCACGACTTTATATTCTAATACAATTATCATTCTCTCTTTTCCTTCTTCTTTTCCCATGAATATATTTAAACTCATTACTAGAATCTAAATAATTAAATTCATCAAAAGTACATAAATATAGGAAGCTAAGATGAAACAAACAGGAAAAGAAAAAAGCAACTGTAGGAAGCATTAATCGGTACATAGATTTTTGTTAAAATTGAAAGCCAAAAGTTCAAAAATTGAAAGTAGCAAATATTCCATGTAAAGCTGTTATGTATTGTTCCACCAAGAAGATTTCAAAGTTAAAATGTCCAATTAGCAAAATAATTAATGTAAACGAAAAATGCATTTAAAAAATTTTGAAATGCTCTTTTTTTTTTTTTTAAATCGAACGAATTACAATTTATCTATCGCCTTTAAGAATGCAACTTATATTTGATATGAATGTATGCTCAAACTTACAAGCTTCAAAACGATGCTTCCTTTATTGTAAATAAATTTTCAACAACAATTATTAAAAATACTTTTTCAAATAGTTTCTTCGTTTCTGTAAGCAAACAAATCTATGAAACATGGAAACAAGAAGTGAAATTTTACGAGACATACTTTCGGCAATGAAGAAAAAAACAACAGTATCAGCAATAGCACCGAAAGATTAAGCTTGCTTGTAAATTAAGAAGCATAGAAGTATTTCAAATTTAGTCAACAAATGTCTCAATTTAGTGCTTAATTATTAGTAGTTTCAGGCATTGACTGCCTAAATAGCGAAGTTATCAATTTTATCTTTTATGAAATGACACTAAGAAATATTATCAAATGAAACTGATTTATAAAATTTATAAAAAGTTATAAAAACGAAGCAGATTGAAATGTACAAAATGATAAAAAGAATTTTTGCACAGCGGCTCTAGAATTATAAGAAATTTCAATATCCGCAAATGAGATATTCTACTTTTTAGCAGAGTACGCAAAACGAATTTCTATCGAATGAGTTTTCTATATCTTATCAAGCGAAAATCTTTTAACTTTTATATTAAGGACTCCTAAGACCTGATTTTTGAAATATTATAATTGAAGATCATCGTTAATGTTAGTACTTCTTAAAAAGTATTAGGAGAAAAACTTCCACGTAAATGAATTAAACAAATATGAGCTACAGTATTCCTACTTTTTCAAATTTTTTTTTTTCGATCTCGTGAATTTGGTATTCTTTCCTGATTTCAAACTGTTAGATAAAAATTTTGTTCTGTGGATTCGTTTCTTTTGCACCATGCTTGTGCTGCTATTTCTTGGAACGGCTTCATTCACAGGTTCCTGAAAATGCATCAATTATACAGTTCTAGGTTCTCTCATTCAGAAAACTTCACTGCGCACTTATTTTTCATAAGGAACGAAATGTGGTTGATGTAAGATGGAGATTAAACTATGTACTAAATTGCACTTTTTATGAAAGCAGGATTCCTTATGAATCGTAAATGATAATCTGCATTTCTGGATGTTCGAGATAAAAAATTTGTATTATACTGAAAACATACTTTCAATAATTTGCTCTCTGGTACATTCACGCGGGTTTCCATCTTTTCAGCCGAAAACTTCTGCTGATATTTCTGGAAAATTCAGAAATCCTAACATCAGAAATCCTCATTATCAAATCTTTAATGCATCTTAAACAAGCAATAAAATAAAGTAAAATAAATATAAAGAAAATAAAATAAAGCAAATTGACGACATATCAAATAATAACAGAAAAAAAAAATTTGAAGTATAGAAAAAATAATAAAAAAAAGGTGAATTAAAGAAACCTTTTGATGAGCTCCACGGGAAATTAATTTCTTTGTCATTACGGGCTTTCCTAAAAATTAAGCGAAAAATGAGAGGATATTTACAGTCCAGTAACAACACAAGCACCTCAAGAGTCTCAAGAAATTACTGCTGCGACATTCGCAATAATTTAAAGTTAGAAGTACAATGCAAATTAGACAAGAAATAAATGGAAATAAAACTGCAAGCTCTAATCAAAACCCACTCCCCATATTACTAGAAAAATGATACCTGTTATATGTATTTATTAACTACAGTGAAAACAGAACTTTCTAAATGGTTTTTTAGCTATTTTTTTCAATCTCGCACAAATTTTCTGAATTTTTCGAATTTTTTCTCCAAAATTTAAATCACGAATCCTAATAACAGTCCAGCCAATAGAAAGAAATATTTTCCATGCATAATTATTTCAAAACATCAGCTTTATTACACCCGTAATTTAAACAGATATCACACAAGATTTTCTAAGACGTAAAAATTAAGCGAAAAGTCATTGTTCACTTCGTTAACATGATTTTAAAAAATTAGAAAAATTAACCGTTGACACTTGCTTGTTCTGAATTGCCAATTTCCATTTTGTTTTTGAAAGTACTAACATCCTTATCTTTCAACTCATCAGATGAATTTGTGTTTTTCTGAAAATTAAAATCTTCTTGAAAAATGATTCCAGCAACGTTTGACGATTTCACAATTTTAAATTGGATTCAAATTAAACAGCTCCTGGACACTGAAAGAATAGGTAGAACCAAGCAGAAAATACTTGAAAGCTGTAGTATATTATAAGAATAAATACATAAATAAATGAGTCATGAAGTATAAAAACGAAGTAAGCAAATGGATCCAAAAGTAGATCCTAATTTCAAAAGTAACGCCTTCTTGATTTATCAGTAAAAAAATCATTTTATTATAACTTAAGTTATCATATGCTCGGAATGCTAATAAAACTGAGATTTTTTTATAGCCAATTAGCTATTCTTTCCAATCTCACAAAATCAAGTTTTTTCTGAGTTTTCCGAAAGCAAAATTTTAATTTCGATAGAACGATAACAAATGTGGATCAGTAAAAAAAATTAGTTTTGCTCATTACAGCTATAATAACACGACTATTCAATAAAATGCAACTTACTGCTGGCTTTGAATTTGATAATTTTTTGAATTTTGCCACAAAGAATCCATCGATATTATGAACATGTGGATAATATCGTCGAGTAAGAGAGAGTGATGGGTGAAATCGGTATTCCCGGAATCTGAATTTAATTGAAATTTTCAAGAACATTAAAAAAAAATACTGCAAAAAAAAAAAAATAAAAAGATTTACTTCGTGAAACCTTGCACACCAATATCCAATCCCATTGGTACAAGCTTACAATCTCGTTTTCTCAATGCATAATCTACGACTGCCTCATTTTCTTCCACCTGAAACAGAAAGGACTCCTTTAACAGTTCAGTTTAATAATGGAACAATAATATTGGCATTTATGAAAGTATAACACCAACTCAAAAGAACCGATAGCTATAGACGAATGAAAAACAACTAAAAAAGTTAACTTAAACAAACTAACTCAGATAAAAACACATAATATACTTACTAGAACAGAGCATGTTGAGTAAACCAGATAACCACCGGTTTTTGAATTTGCATTAATGGAATCTAGCGCAGCAAGGATCAATTCTCGCTGCAAAGTATGACAACGTTGGACATCTTGGCTATCACGTCGTGTTTTCACACTCCCATCTTTCCAAATTACACCCGTCCCAGAGCATGGCGCATCCAATAAGACACGGTCGAAACCTTAAATAGAATTTTATTCAAAACATAAACTAAGACAACAAAATTTTTGAAAATCTAAATTAACCTTGTAAACGCAAATTAGCTAGCTTTACCAAATTTTATTAGCATTCTCATTGTGGTTGGCAAATGGAAAAGAAAATCACAGTAATTTAAATTATTATAAATAATGTCATCATCGCTTAGGTAATTAGTATACCGTATCAACATATCCATTGAGGCTGTTTTGATCGGAAATGTAAAAAACAATGAAGCATTCCAACAAACCTTGAGGCATAATTTTTGCAAACTCTCGCCCATCTAAATTACTCACAACCGCATTATTCACTCCCAACCGATGGAGATTGCCAATAACCGCACGACATCGTTGCATCTACAAAACAGCAATGTCAAATTAAGAATAAAAAACAAATTATACGAAAAACTATAAAGTAATAGGAGTTAAGAGAGCAGCAATATAACATCTGCTCTCTTTCTTCCTTCTGAAAAAAATCATTTTGTGAAGTGGTACGATTTCTCTTAAATTATAACGTCATATTTATTACCAAAGCAAAATACATCTCAGGAAGCATCTCAAAAGCACAGAAAGCACTTACCTTAGCATCATTTGCATACAGAACTCCAGTATTTTTCATCAATGCTGCAATGTGAGATGATTTACCACCTGGTGCAGAGCATACATCCAGTATGGTTTCTTCCGGTTGTGGCGCTAAAGCCATCACTGGAAGAAAGGAACTCAATCCCTGTAGCATATAATGTCCGGCAAGATATTCCGGAGTCGCACCTAAAAAATTCATATGAACAAATGAAAATAGATTTCATTATTTCCATTAAATCAATGGCAAAAGTTACAAATTTATGTAAGAAATATAATGGAAAACATACCAACAGGAACCTGACTATCGTACACAATTAAGCCAACTTTAGTCCATTCTGCTGCTGGATCAACGTTCATTCCTCTTTAAAAAAAAATGTTTAAATTTAATGAAAATATTCGAGATTCGGGAACAATATTTTTTTACTTCTTATTCAGCTCCAATTTCTACTTTGCCGTTTCATTTTGTTCATCCTCTCACTAATTATAAAAATATTTGTCCTCTATAGCATAAACATTATTTTTATGTATACTAACCCGGACCAAGAGATAAAGTCAAATCGCTAATCTAAATAATTTGTAATACTGGAATAAATTAAGATGACAGAATTGAGGTAATAAACACCTGTTGATGAGATTTCTTGCCAGTTCAGCACGTCGGGTTTTCAATGAATTTGAGCGAATGATTACAGGTCGTGGTTGTTCGTTTGCTTCCAGAAACTCTAGTAACTGAAACAAAGATAACTTTACACAAAATATCCCATTTTGATAGAATGTATAAAAATGCCAGAATAGTCTAACATAACATATATGCACGGAAGAAATTAAATGAGAAATGATTATACTTGTCTCAGTCATATGAATTAAAAGAGGTTACTTACCTCTGTTCCGTTCGGAAAAATATTCATAAATTTCTGTATCAGGTATTCATTATATCCATAACAACTGCACAGATCTTTTATGAGAATGGAAATATATTCGGCTCGACTTCTAAAATATTTTCATAAGACGAATAATAAATATACATTTAATGACTGCTGAACTATCATGGGAAATATTATAGGAGTTCTTCAATACAATTTAAAATTCAAAAATTAACAGGATTATATTACGTGATACCTAATTTCTTAGTATTATTAACAGAAATAAGTGTTTTCTGAACGAACGAAAGCGACAATCACAAATTCTAATTGAACATGATTTAATTAAAATAATATTCAACATAAAGCGAATATTTTTAAATGACAGCATGCAGAGAAATTTTCGGAATTGACAAATTTACCGGTTTGGATCACGCCGATTTTTGAAATCACCAAGCACTTGGAAAACATCTGAGATCCGCTGTTTTATTATTCTTAAATTAGGCGTTTGCTTTAATTCATCCTCAACTTCTTCAACTGATGGCAACTTATACCTTTCCCCGTTTTCGATATTCAACAGCAATTCATCATCAGCAAGTTTCCTAAAAAACAAAAGTAAAGTTAACAAAACAACATGCATTTTATAAGCTAATCGAAACACATTCAAAACCCATTTCGGGAAAAGTTTACTAATATATTTCATAAAAATAAAGCTGAAATGAAAGATGTTTCTCTCCATCTTAATCACTTTATTTGCTAACATATTTAATCACAAAATTACAGCAAACTTTGAAAAATACCTTTTTAAAAATAAAAAATCAAGTACTACTACAAACAGCTCCATTTCTACTTACTCATCATTTTCCTTCTTCCGTTCCAATTTGCGAGATTTCTTTTCTACTGGTAAATCGTCTACATCTGATTCCGATAGATCACTAGAGGAAAAACAATCATTTTTCATATCACCATCGTCTTCTTCAGCTAAAATGAACATTTGTTCCCATTTATAATTTTGAAATTTTCGCGAAATCCACTCTAAACTCATTTTCAGGCTCATATTTGTTTCACTGAGAAAGATTTCTGAATTTAACTTTTCATTCCAACAAGAATTTTGACCTTAAATATCACGTTACATTGATACTAAAAAGATCTGAAGCATAGAAAAAACTAACAAGAGGTATTTAAACCAGAAAAGCCTTCTTCACGTGCATTGACATCCTGAAATTTAGTTGCATAAAAATTAAAAGAAGTTTTGCTTGCTAATCAACACAAAAAAAGACAGCAATAACAGTAATACTTCTGAATGATTGATATAGATATTTAATTATTGACGAAAGGAACTTTATTCTCTGATCACTTAAAAAATGCGATCAGATCGCTTAATAAAATGAAACTCACTTTAAATAAAGGTATCTTCTTTGAATTTAGATTAACTGCACTTTTTTCCATTTCATCTTTTGTCCGAATTCTTCCACTTTTTCCTACCAATACTTTCGACTCTTTTAAAAAGTCCTGAAAATAATCCAATTAGTTCAAAATATTATTCAGATTTTGTTCGTATGCTTTCGTTTGTATCCATCACGTCATGAGAGAATTATATGTGTCCTTCGCTCACTAGAAATGTAAGCAAAAGTACCTGTAGAATGACCTAGGGCAAAAGGAATCAAAAGCTAGAATCAATTTAGCCCTAAAAATCACAGTTAAAAAAATCTGTAAATATGAATTCCGTAAAGGATGATCAAAACTAAAGTTAAGAAAAGTCGGAAAACAGGACCAGACTATCATTTCCCACCTTTTCATCTTCCACTGATTGCTTTCTTTTCCTCTTCATAGCCTTAGAACTTTCATTTTCCTGAATCTGCAATTATTCATGTAGAGCATTAATTATTCTTAATATTCTTTGTCATAAAATCTTTATTTGTGATTTGCCGAAAATTTTCAACTAAGGTCATTCCAAGGGTCATAATATAAACAATACAAATGCAAATGCATATCGACAGGTCAATCTAATAGCTTTCAATGTAATAAAAATAGGAACGCCATAACTGTGTTAGAGGTTCAAAGTGTTTAGACTGGACCAAAAACTGTTAGCCATAACATTAAAGAGAAGTAACATTATATCATATATTGACATACTGCCACCCATTACATGACTTCGCGCAAAGCATGCAATGTAAACTATATTATATACTATAAAAACCTAAGAAATTCAATGCTTTCACCTGAGCATTTTTCGTCTCTACAGTAGACTCCTTGATGCTAGCCATAATTCCATTCTTCTTTAATTTCTTCTTTTTCCCCATCCGATTAGCAAAACCATTACGCCTAAGCTGCTTTACAGTCAGCTTACTCTCTTTTAAAACCGTCTGAAAAAATTGCACACAAATATATGATTCTTCAAAATTCACTGAACATATTTTTAGAAAGAATTTTGTTTAAATTCGAAATTTCGTGTAATGTATATTAACTAGCGACATATTTCCTGAAGTATAAAAGACCGAATTACAAGCAACTGATAATTTCCGAGAAGCTTTAAAGCACACACTTAAATATATTGAAATAATCTATCACAAATCTGCCTCTTTGTCGCTGCTAAAATATTTTATTTCAATGGTTCTGTTATAACTATCACTCTGGAAAACTACTTATTACAGAACAAGAAAAAAAATCCTGAACATAAACAAGCCAAATAAAAAACTATTCCCTTCATATAAAAAGCTTACTTATTACAAAACAAATTATCATTTTTTCGCTGTCTTAAATAAATCTTTTTGCGATAATCTCTTATCCTAATTGATCACTTTGAGAAGAATTCAAATAGTAACAATAAACTCAATGATCTTTCACAATTTATTATTGGATTCCTAATTTTTCAATTTATTTCCTGCTTCCTAGTTCTATATTTATCAGCAGTTGCTGAAACACATATATTTCCTTCTTCATTAATCAACTTTGAATCTACGCTGATAGTTGTGAAATGTAAGTTTAAAAAAGAAAGCGCCGCAATAAGTGTTTTATAAATTACAAAATACAAATTAAATAATACCTTCTGTATTATTATCAACCTAAATTTCATAATGCAAAATTTTTTAAATGATGAAAACAAATCTTGAAAAATTTAGCAATTGTTATTGCTTACATTCGTAAAATTTGAAAATATTTTTCTTTTTTTTTTGAAATGTTTATATTTTTAATTGCAAAATAATGCAATCATGTCATACAGAAAAAAAAAAGAATGATAAAACTACCTTCTCTGACGGAACTTCCTCTGATACTTTTTGTCTTTTTAACCATTTCTCTTTCTTCGAATATATATCAGAATCGGTCATTTTCCAATCACTTTTTTAATTAATACTATTAATTAGCACCCAAGACCTTAAAATATTGAACAGTTCAAATTAGAACCGTGATAGCTCGTGTCCTGGATAGAATCAAAAATCCACGCAGTGATACTCTCACAAACAACTGAAATTTTCTTGACATTGTCTAGTATACAATATCACGCATTTTCCATCAAATAAAAGCGAAAATAATAGTTATCGTATAAACTCCATTATTCCACTAATCGAATTGAAAATTTAAATTTAATGAATCATTTCAGCACCGTCTAATAATTACGTCCTATAATGACTGCCCCATAATTAATGCCTAATAATTGTCAAAGATAACAATAATTGTGTTAAAGATAACAATAATCGTAGTGGTAATTAAATAAAAACAGCATATAGATTTACTGCCCTTTATTCATTCTTTTCACAACCAAACAAATCATCGGTATTCAAAAACTGATAAAAATACAGTACGATTTTCAAAGTGAATTCAACAACAGTAGACTTCTGCACCTATAACGTGCCTAAAAGTAACCTTGATGAAGCAATTTTGACATTTTTGCTAGCTGAATAAAAAAAAAAAGAAAAACCATGCAACTATCATTCAATCAGTTTTAGTTGTTTCTCAATAAAAGCTGTAATTAAAATACAATATCACAGATAAAATTGTTTCGCATTTATATTCCTAGATCACAGGTCATTGAATAGTCAACAACATATTAGGTCACTTATTGGGAGTACGTGGCACAATAATTAATTACTATCACAATGATATCAAATAACCATCAAACAATAAGATTAGCTAATACATATAAAAAACCGTAAAAATACTAGGAATTTAAAAACAATAAACAAATTTAACATGAAACTTTCCAAGTGCTTATTCATGACAAAACAACACAACCAAGTGTTCCTTTTCAACATTGTTAATTGCTTATTATTATAAGGAAGGATATGTATCATATGGAGCGTTTATTTTGGAGCGAAGCAAAAAATGTTCAAGAACTGTAGATTATAAAGCTTATGATAGAAATTTATCCTTATAAAGTAAAGGCTTTTCATATTAGCTTATTTGAATTTTCAATATCTAATGAGCAAAAAATACAACTAATTTGTAATTTAACTTGAATAAATCATTAGTGATGTGAGCGAGTATATTTGCCCCAAATGTGTAGAATAAAAACAGAAGCTATGAAAACAAGGCTCATAACAAGTACTGGAACTGGTCCAATTTTTAAGCCAGTAGCATCTTCTGTATAAAAACGCCATAAACCACCACTACCTACGCCACCACGTGTTGAACGTCCTGAAGCTGAAATATATTTACTTCAAAAAACATGCAAATTTCAGGTTAATATATGATGAAAAATATATAACAATATATGAAGTGGAACAGAGTTAAATGGGAAAAAACCCAAAATTATTGCAAAAAAAAAAAAAAAACACAATAAAAACAATATAATTACTTACCTGCAGAAGGACCACCACGCCTCTGCCGTACTGTAGTTCCTCCGGAACCGGCTCTTCCTGCACGTCCTGGACTACGACCGGTATCAGACATATTGAGAGTTTGTCAAAATGAAATAACTAAAAATTTGATCAAAATTCAATTGTAATTTTGGTACGATATCAAACATCAACCATCGCTAAGAAAATATTCATTAAAAAATTTAACACTTGAAAATTTATGTGAAATATTCAATTCTATAAACACTCTCATGACTTTTTCCACAATTATTTAAATTCAGTGGTAAGCAAATTTTCTTTACTTTCAAAATTTATAGGTTAGAAAAAGTCGGCACATCCCTAAGCATTCCCGAGAAATCACACTCTATACTGATTCCAGGATAATGCTATCATAATGGATAATGCAGGATAATGCTACAGCTAACATTAATCATATCAATCCCCGCATCCTTGAGCACTCCCGAGAAATCACATAGGAGAAAATAAGCGACCAACAATTACTGTCCAGAATTGAACAAATGCCAGACAACTGCAATAGTCGATTTGTAACAGCTCTATATTCAGATCACATATATTTCAGACCTTATTGAGTTAGATTACGCGGAGTTGAGATATTGGTTGAGAATGTTCGGGGGAAAGTCCCGTAAGTATTACTAGATTAATAACATTGTTATTTTTTCCTACAATTAGCAAAGTAGAATTTTCACTATCATGTGAAACAATTTAATAAATAATCGCAATAGTGATATTCCCGTACTCGCGGGAAATGGCATATTAGAAAGTACTGATACAGCTATTATTTTGGCTTAAAATAGAGTGCTAATAGTATCACTTATATAAAATGTATAGTTTTGTAAGCATATGCTTATTCTACATGTTTGAATCTATCTCTAATTACAATATC
>JARVGP010001783.1:0-11482 GCA_029876185.1 Mansonella ozzardi | reverse complement strand
CAATTGGTTCTTAATCATGAAATGGTGGTGGACAATTGGTTCTTAATCATGAAATGGTGGTGGACAATTGGTTCTTAATCATGAAATAAGGGTAGTCGATTGGTTCTGAATCATGATATGCTGGTGGACAATTGGTTCTGAATCATGAAATAAGGGTAGTTGATTGGTTCTGAATCATGAGATGCTGGTGGACAATTAGTTCTTAATCATGAAATGGTGGTAGTCGATTGGTTCTTAATCATGAAATGGTGGTAGTCATTGGTTCTGAATCATGAGATGCTGGTAGTCGATTGGTTCTGAATCATGAGATGCTGGTGGTCGATTGGTTCTGAATCATGAAATGATGGTAGTCGATTGGTTCTGAATCATGAATTGATGGTGATCGATTGGTTCTGAATCATGGTTTGTAGAGAAATGTTTGGGAATTTTCGAACTGCAAGGTGATGTGAAGAGAATGTCGCTATTAAAATGCAATTGACGTATTGCTTGAAGATGTGAATGCGATGTAATCGTGTGGACTGGATCTGTTTGATGTGAAATAAAAACATTCACAGCTTCTATCAGGAATGAAGCTGGAGGAAATCTCTGATGATGGTCCGAAGTGATTCTAATTTATAAATGGATCATCTGAATTTGGCAAAAAGATGAAAGACTAATCGAATATCTTAATAGCTAGTTCTCTTTGAAGTTCTCCTGGAGATGGGTGGATCAAGTCATATGATTAAAGCCTTGGAGAAATTATGGAGTGGAACGTGTTCAACTTCAAACTTTCAATGAGTATAATGTCTTGCATGTTAAATGAACTGTAGACTTCAATGTACATTCCAAGATTTTCGCAGAATTGGCGCTGTGGAATGAACCAAACGTCGAATTAAAATGCTAAATTTTCCGCTTATGGACCTGCCGAATTCAGTAGACTTGAAAGACTTGGAACGGGAAACTTACACTCAACTGTTGCATGTTAGATAAATTATATGGGAAACCTGATCGCCATTAGTAAGAAGATTGCAGTTGGTAGTATTGAAGATTTTTGACGTAGGTCTTCCACTGCTAGAGATTTTTGTGATAGAACAAATTTTCACGTGCGATTCTTTTTTTAAATTAAAGTTGACAGTTTAAGCGAGGTTTTAACTGTTTATCTGTCTGAGCTCTATTAAAAAAAAGAACTTAATGATTTATAATAAGAGTTGCTACAATTTAAAGTCTAAGGGTGATTGTAACTTTTATAAAGATTTTTATTCTTCTTCAATAAAATTTTGAAAAGTCATGATTAAAAAATTAACACATAAAGTGTAATAAAATTAAAACTTGATGCATAAAAAAAATACTTATTACAAAAACTCTTTCTTAGAAACGAAAAAAAGAAAAAAAAACGAAAACATTTAGCCCCGAGAAGTTTTATGATTTTGAACTAAATCTTTTATATGCTACATTGGAAATAGACATTATGCACTCATGCATATATGTATTCTCTAAAGTATTCGTCATCCCACAATCTTCTTCATAAGTCTGCTTGCGGGAATCTCGATCCATTCACTGAGTTAAGCTGCACTCACTTTAAGAATTATTCTAAAAAAAGAAGAAATCTTTTCCATGATTTCAAATACTGTAAAAGCGATTCCAAATATATTTGATCATTTGAAATACAAAATTGTTATTTATTGTTGCGATTGGAATGATGAAAGTACTGTAAAATTATCCTTATTCTTTCTCACTCTGATAGATTTTATTCTACTCTCAATTGTTTATTTGTCAAATGTATTTTTTAAATTATAACTGCAAATTACTAATATATATATACTTGTTCTACTCAAAGCGATGGTATTTAGGGACAATACTCTGAAAATGTCTCATAATAATGCTAACATATAGTAGTTCTTCCTATCACTTTTGGAAAGTTTGTTTGGGAAGAATTTCATGAAGAAGATTTTCACAATTGAGGATTTCGGAAAAAAAAGATTGAGATTTCGGAAAAGTTAGTTGAACATCTCTAAAATTTTTCGTCTTTCTTTAGACTATATGATAAATGCATGGATTTCCTCAGCATAAAGTCTTAAAGAGAATTCGGAAATGGAGAACGCTAACTGAAGAATTCTCGAAAAGATTTAGTATGCATAAAATAAGCATTTCCGGAAATTTGACTTGACCTACATGAACTTTGCAGTGCCTTATAGATCAAATGAAGTGTACAATTCAGTGGTTGTATTGCCCATTCTCATTGTGAAACATTAATGTTGTCACTTGTAATGCGCAGTACTCAGTCTCTAGACGAATATCATCAAAATATTTAAAACCCGAACAAGATTAGAACTTTTCTTCATTAGAACTTTTACTTCATTAAAACTTTTCTTACCAATGAGCAGATACTGCATTCTTTGGAAAAAAAATGAGAAAGCCAAAATCGATCAAAATTTTCGGCCTTTTGCTTAGCCAGTAGTGAAAGGGATAAAAATGTTTTAAATCTTCCTCACAACTATACGTTTATGAATTAGAGCAACGTTACCCATTTCAGAGATAATTATGTGTTGAAGTAGTGGCCTAGCATATTTGAGCATGATAAGAAAAACATATGGATTCTCTTGGATATTGGCAAAGAAAATGCAAAACACTGCAGTACAATATTTTTATCCCATATTTTCTTTCATCGAAAATTTAAAATATGTCCATATAATCTTTCAAATATAAGAGGACAAATTATTAACTAAAGTTCATTGGCACAAAAAACGACTCTCGCCATCGGGCAAAGACACCAGGAACAAATCTCGCCATTAAACAATATTACCTATTCTTTTTAAACACAAAATGATAAATGATAAAAAATCAAATCTTATGAAACGGAAATAGATTATACAGATAATTAGTAGTAAAATAATTGTCACGGCAAATATGTGACATCACAAAATTTATTTCTACAAAATAAATGGTACTAAAAACAGCATGTACAAAACTATGGCCACATGAAAGAATTAATGATAGGTGAGCTTTGTCCTCCTTACATCAGTACTTTTTTGTTTTTGTTTTTTTTTTTTTTTTTTTAAACGAGAAAGTTAAATGAAAAACTGACAATTTAGGTCATAATTCGAAAAAGCCAACAGAATCTAATAAGATAACGTAACAAATAAACTAAGCTGTACTGACGGCTTGCACCAATCCTTGCTTTTCCAGTATTCTAAGGCGCTTCTCCACTGCACTCTTATATTTTGAAAGAACTATTTTATCTGCTTCACTCGACACTTGCTCCGACAATGTATGCAGCATCATGTAAGCTGTCTGGTATCTGAAAAACTACAACTTCAGCAATCAATTAATCAATCAGTAAGTTGATGTTTCTACCCAATGTGATGTCCTTTCACTGCTCTTCAATCCAAAAAAAAAAATAAAAATGGAAAAGATAGAAGTAGTAAGCAGTAGTCTAAAGCACAGGAAAAATAACATATTACATAAGTACCGTTGAGAACAAAGATGTGGATTGCCAAAAAGTTCATCTAAAGCAGCACTTTGACAAAGTTGAATGGCATGTTTATACATAATTCGCTCGGCTGATACTACTGCCATGGCAGGATCTGGACCTGGCAATCCAAGAGATGCTAATTCTTGTGATCGTATCTGAAATTTTGTTGCAGTACTGCTCATGAAATTCAACTTCTGATGGATAAAAAACAATTATCAAGTTAGGATTTACCAGAGTTTTAGTCGAAATTCTAAAAAAGGATAATGCTCAAAACATCGATGATTACTTTTTATGATGGATCCTTTCTAAAAATTAGATGACAATCGAAAATGAAAGTGAAGGCTTCAAATTTGTTGCCAACAACCTTAATTATCGAAAAGTTTTTTTCTTAGAAGTTTCATATCTTTGATAAATGAAATGAAGAATCAATCGAAAGAAATACTAACCAAGCATTGGTGGTATTTATCATTAAGATGGTTTAATACATGCTGTACAGCTGGCGATAGATGTAAGGTTTCGGAAGCAACCTGTTTCTGAGCAAGGAGAAGAGCTGACGAAAGCATATGAAGCGCTCGAACATATACAACTAGTTGCTCCGCTCGACGATATGCATCCGACCGTTCTTTCTTCTGCAACGAAAAATTTTATGAGACAATTCAATAAACTCATCCAATAAATTTTAGATAACAACGTTTAAAAATAAAGTGGACTATACCAGATAATCCTAAAGAAACTCTACAACATTAAAAAGAATTTACCTTCCGTGGTGGCAATGAAAGGGATACAAGGTTTCCCCTGTCTTCAGCAACATTAATAAGTGTCTCAACTAATTCAAGTACAAATCGAAGTTTCGCTAACACTTGAACATGTTCTGCCTGAAAATTGAAAAGTGATTATTTGAGATAAAAACTAGAAAAAAACTGGAGACTTTTGACATTTCACAGGTTTAAAATTCAGCAGAAAAAGCATTTCAAAAATTTTCAAAAACTTTGATTTTTGAAATCATTAGAAATCGATAAGAAGTATAATTTTCAAAAATTTTTTGATTTCAAAAACTTTGATTTTTGAAATCATTAGAAATCGATAAGAAGCTTAAGTAGTTTAGTAGNGAAAATTGAAAAGTGATTATTTGAGATAAAAACTAGAAAAAAACTGGAGACTTTTGACATTTCACAGGTTTAAAATTCAGCAGAAAAAACATTTCAAAATAACTTTGATTTTTGAAATCATTAGAAATCGATAAGAAGCTTAAGTAGTTTAGTAGTGCATAAAAGAAACGTCAAAAATATGCATACAAGTACATGTAAAGAAAAAAAAAAAACGAACCCCCATAAGAGTTTCCTGCTCCAGCGACGGTGGAATATCATTTAATGATGGAAGAGCATTTTGGATGTTTGATGCTGATGCATTCGTATCTGACGTGTCTTGAGCAACCTGGGTACCTGCACAGATTCCCTCATCTGCTGATTCGCTTTCCATGAGTTGCGAACGAGAAGATAAATCTGTAACAATAATGGGGAAGTAAATGTCAATGTATATAAAACCTCGTAACATGTTAGCATTGCACTTACCATTCGCATTCGCATCTAAGAAATGCTTCCATATGCAAAGTCTAAAACTTGGCGGTCAAGTTCCGCAAGGTTATTTGATAATCTTAGTTGGTAAAAGGTATTCTAGGAACTGTATTGGTGCGATTAAAAACAGTTTGAAAAGTTTACTAGATGCAAATGGAAGATGGATCGGTTGGCTCAGATCGGCGTCCTCTTCTTCCTCACTTAAACTGCTACTGCAAAAAATTTTGTAGCATATAACTTTTTGTTCAAAGATAACTGCTGCTAAAAAAAACTGCAAAATCGAATGATTAGCAACAAATGATTTTTTAAATATCCGAATTGATAACGAAAACAATATTGTCTAGTTTCAAAAGTTTTTCAACAGTAGTATCATATTTCCGAGTTTTAATGATCATGAGTTTCAAGTTTATATAGAATATATGAACTTCTTTTTTTTAAATTTCACTGATTTCATAAATCACCTTGTCGAAATTTCATTGGCAACTCGCGGAGTAACACGAACAGTAAGTGATGCACAAGATCGCGGTGGTGATACAGAAAGGTATTTTAGATTATCCACTGGAGGTGTTGTTGTGGGCTGTGGTGAACTCTGTCTTCTCACATCCTTCTCTTCAATAAGAGATTGAATATTTTCCACACTATTGTTTCGTCCTTTCATTGCCTCAGGAACAGTGTGAACGACATTCCCAGCATCCAGTTCGGGAACTGCTTCCAGAATTTTTTTATTACAACTTCCCCCTGCATTAGTAGTTACTGAAGGAGTTGATTCTGATGGCAAGTTAGCACCAGAAGTAGTTGCAACTGTATCAGTAGTATATCGTCGTGCTTGACTTGAAAGGGCAGTATCGTACTGCGATGTCCGCGAATCTTTTACAAAAAACTGTGCTGAAATATCATATTAAAATCTGAAAGATTATAGTAAAGGAGATGTTTCACAATGAATTCAAAATTTTAGAAGTGACTAAATCGCATTCTACTGGAAAGCTATAAAAATGAAAATTCATGCACATATTGAAGCAAACTAAAAGTATAGTCAAACTAATTTCTTATCAAACTGACAAAAAGAATGGAGACAAATTTAACAGCAAAGATTAAAAAAATAGAGAAAAGTTTACTGTTCAGCAAAAGAATAATTCAAAAATCTAAAAATTAGTAAATCGCT
The DNA here is from genome assembly GCA_029876185.1 of Mansonella ozzardi. NCBI lineage: Eukaryota > Metazoa > Nematoda > Chromadorea > Rhabditida > Onchocercidae > Mansonella > Mansonella ozzardi. The sequence goes on along the minus strand of JARVGP010001783.1, from coordinate 5,295 downwards.
AGATTTGTCTGATTAAAGTTCGTAAAATAATTATTGTTTCGATAATTTAAAAATGCTAAAACCGATTCTGTTAGTATGGATGATAGTATAGTTGAATTTTAATAAAAATAAATGAGAAAATAAAACATAAATACTGACTTGTAGGTAAACTAATGTATTCAATAGATGGAACTTTGGGTTCAACAACAGTAGCAGCAACACCATTCACACTTCGAGCACTACATTGCTGAATGCTTGCAACATGATTAGGATGTGCAGAAAAACCATTTCGCCTTTCTTCCATTTTTGCATATGCCAACCTTTGACTTGGTACCGGTACAGCACGTGCATTAGATGCAGCATTAAAAACCTGAAGTAAAATGTAAACCGCTCAATTCCATTCTTTACTAAAACTCTAATCGATTTCATGATTACAACTGCTGAAGAAAGAAGCGCTAGTCAAAAGAACTGATGCATAGTATTTCGGGAGTATTTTCAGAAGAAAAAAAGAAGTGTATTTGAAGAATCTTTAGAGCTTAGTGCTAATGCACAAATATTATATTGTACTGAGAACATAGTCTTACGCATCAATGTTGACAGCAAAAAATATTCTACGAATGATATATACAGGATACCAAGGAATGATTTTAAGGATACCTTAATCTGTTTGGTAGGATTTCCCGAATATAAATCAATATTCGAATTGGCTGCAGACGTTCGTCGAGAGACAAGAGGAGAATGCGTTTTTGATCGAATGTTTGCAAGAGGAATTTGGGTGCCGTGGAGTGATGGAAGGAATGTGAAATCGTCAGAATCGGACACAAATCCTGCCTGACTTGGTGTCGGAAAAGTGTTTTGCCTGAAAAGCGCAGCCATAAAGATATTCTTGGGAAAGCAGTTAGCAAAAGTTAAAGTACTCAATCGTATAGTGTTTAAAATGACGGAAAAAAAGTTACCGAGAATACAAATCACCATCTAATGAAAAACTTTTGTATTAATTTTTTATTAAGGAAAAAAAGCCTTAATATTTATGATCCATGGAAGAAAAATAACATACCGCGAGCCAATAGGATGAGGTGAACCCGATTTTGAACTGGAAACGATACGCTTAACAGCAGTTGGTGACTTCACAGCAGATACTGGTGGTCGATGAGAAGGCGAAGACATAAGCTGTGGTAAGACAGTTAAATCGTGGTATTTTATGGATGCAGGATTTGCTGTGATAAACGGGTGCGAAAAGAAAGCCTCTGAAGTAAATTGAAGTAGTCTATAACTTTTATCAAACAAATTCATAAAATCAAAAAATTTATTCATTTTTCATTTTGATGTTTTATTTACAACTTTGCAGTATTTCATGTCTTCATTGCAAAGAATCAAAAGAAAGTAAATAGGCATATTCATATTTATGAGGCAATAGGCACATTGATATTTATGAGGAAATAGAATGTTCTTACTAAAGTGCATATTACAAAATAAAAAATCAAAAAAAAACCACTGATACTCACCAACCATTTATTTTTTCAAAAACGCAATTTTTCCGAAATGTCATTTAAAAAAAAAAAAACCCTCATGAAGAGGGAGTAACATCTCAGGATGAATTAATTTATTTAGCCAGTTTCAAAGCCAAAGTTAAGCTATCGATTTCTGGAGTAGTTTCAGTATCTCCTAAGCGTCAAACATTACTAATTAGACTTCATGCTCATATTAATCTATAATTTATGTCCTTATGTTTTTAAATTGCAGAAAAATTTGTCTTTCTTTTCTTTCCTAGAAAGAAATAAAATTTTAATAAATTACACGAGCACAACATTAGCTGAACCTGCAATGTAATTGTTTCTAAACTGCCAGTGAATCCATTTTCTTTAAATAATTTGATGTGCTGGAAAAAATCTAAACAATTTTTCCCAGCAAACAAACCTTGTTTAGATTTATTTAAACTCATTTTACTGATAAATAAAGTAAACTTATTACCAAATTCGATGCGATCTTTCGGATTTCTTTTCAATAAAGCGAGTAGTAAATCTTTCAGTAGAGGACTGCAATATGTTGGAATGTTTGGTCGAAGCTCTTTATTCCGTTCGTAAAATTGTTTCAAAGCCTGCGGTGTTTGTGCTTGAAATGGTGCTTTTCCCGTGAGGCATTGGAAAATAATTGTTCCTACAGACCACAAATCAGCTTTGGCGCAATACTGCAATGACATTATTACCTGAAATTACAAGTTACCAATCATTAAACAAAATATGCTAGGAAAGGCCTTAAATTTTCGAGAATATCTTCGAAAATATATGCTTTTGGATTATAAATAATTTAATGAAGCATTCAGCTCAGTCTAGCAGACAAAAAAAATTTACTTCAGGAGCCATATACATTGGTGAACCGCATAAAGTAGCTGCCATATGACCATCACCTAAAAAACGTGCAAAGCCAAAATCAGCAAGTTTCACAATTAGATCTGTAGCCGGAGGATTCGGTCGCTGTCCTGGATTGCACAGTAATAGATTTTGAGGCTTTAGATCTCTGAAAATGTAATTAGCATTAATATTTTTTCTTCTTTTTTATAATTACTTTACTTTTGCAAAGAACAGCAATCAATCTAATAACTCTCGTACACTATACAATAAAAATCTAATCTATTAGAATCACAAGAAATTAAAATAAACTATTCTCATGAAATTGCACGTTTATAATTCATAGATACAATTGCTCTTTATTTATATTTATTTCAATTGATGCATAGGATTCTAAAAAAATGATTCTAACTTATAAAAAGATTAAGAAATTTCAATTCCAAGTCAGAAGACGAATTCTGACTGCGTATGTCTGATACAATAATGTTCAAAATAAAGAATAGACTTAGACTTGACAATTATGTTCTCCCGCAGCATACCTGTGCACAATTCCTTTCTTATTAATTGCTTCAATGGCTCGAGAAATATGAACAAGGAAATGTTGAATGGTTATTTCTGGAAGTGTTACTTTATTCTGCAAATAGTCACCCAAATCGCCAGCATTGCAGTATTCCATTACCAAAAAAACATTGGTTGGCGTTTCGACACATTTCAGCAATCCTACTAAATTTTCATGTTGCAAATTAGACAACTCCTGAAATTTCATTCATTTACCGATTAAGAACGTTTGATGGAATTTTTTTTTCTAAAAAGTGATAAATGTTGACCTGAATTCGAATAGTCTTACCTTAAGTATTTTTATTTCTTTGGTAAGTAAATTCTTCGATTTAGTTAAACTTTTCTTTGCAATGCTCTTAATAGCCACCGGAATATTCTTATGCTGAAATGTAATAATTGCAAATTTATGTAATTTAAAATTGAAGATGGAAACTAATTGGTTGAATGTGTAAAATATGGAAAAAATTATGGTGACAAAACTTATCCAGGAAGACATGATAAAGACAAAAGATACGTTCACTAACCATATTTCTGAAAATTGCATAAATATCTTGTTTATTTCACTAGCCGAAAAACCATGTATCTAATGAAAACAACAGTGTGTTATTGTATTATTATTACTATTTTTAAAATGAACAAGAATTTCTGAATAAAAAACAAATAAAACTCTAAGTACGTATCACAAATGAAAAATAATCTTCCCTTACATCCATTCTGCTCTCTCTAATTTATTTATTTTAAAATCACTTTGTAGCAATTTTTTTGTGGTCCTAAAGAAGTGATCAGAAAAAAGACTTAAAGAAAAAGCACTAAATGAATCGAAATCTCAACAATTCAAAAAAGAAATGCTATTGAGCTCTAGAAGATATCAACAAAAACGACAATTTATACTGATTAACTTCCCTTTTCTAATGTAATTTAATTTACAAATTGAGTTTCGAAAAACAGAAACTTAGATCTACTGGTTGTATTACGGTTCTATCTAAAAAAATATTCGAAGTAAACATTGAGAAAAATGAGCAGCTAACTAACATCAGCATATCGTCCTTTATAAACGATAGCAAATGCACCATGACCAATTAAATCTTTCTTTGTATATTCAAAGCCATCAAACTTTTCCATGTCTTCTCCTTTAACTCATCACCATTCCTGCCTGCAAAATCATTTCTGTTTCAACGATACATTTAATAAATTAAAAAATTTACGATGATTTCGCGAACACATTGATGCGCGATGATTTCTGTGGGAAAATATCAAATATCATAACATCCTAAAAACATTTAAAAAAAAAAAAAAAAAAAACTTATTTTTATAAAATATGAAATCATTCTAAAATTTTAACATTCTAAAAACAATCATTGTCATCGTCACTACAATTACAATCATGTTAACACAGATGGAAAATACTTGAAAATTAAAAGAAATCAAAGAAAGCTTAAAAAAATATTTCGCAAACACTTTCAAGATACTTCACTAATGTTGACAATATCTTCTGATAAAAAGAAAATTTCTTATGAGAAATATAAAATGGTGTCATGAGACATCAAATAGTTCTCTAAAAATTATGTCATTGAGGAAATTACCAAAAACATTGTGTGTTTAAAATCAGTCAATAATTCTCAATATATCAGAGAATGTGCGACCTGAAACTTGAGAGATATAAAAAAAAAAATATGAAAAAATGCAAAGAATCAAAAGAGTAGCAGTAAAAAAATTAAACAAGATTTAATATTACAAGAGGCAATAAAAGCGTACAATGTCATTTCATTTTCTTGATATATAGGTGAGATAATGCATCAATAAAGCAAACTGGATAATTTATCTTTCCAGTTTCATTTATTCCTTTTCTTTCTTATCCTCAAAAATAGTTTCGCTTATAAAAAACGAATGCAAAAAATAAATGGCCTCAAAACTGGTTTAATAATTTTCTTTAAATCTTCATTTCATTGAAAATATTCTATCATTTCCAATATCATCATTTCCCCAAATTTATCTAAAAATAAACATCAAACAATTGAAATTAAATTACTACTATTTTTTGCTATTTATTGTTACTACTATTTTCTCTATTTAAGTTAAATGTATTCCAGAATATATTTTAGAATTCAGGGATGATACTTTGTAAGATGATTACTAAATGAAGCTTTCTAATATTATCGTTTGTTTGTGCCTCTCTTTGTTCCATTCTAAATTATTCATTCAAATTAAAAATATTTCTCTAAATTAGATAATCACCTAATATGTTGTCATTCACAACGTGGTTAAAAACATACATATTTGAAATATTTTTGTTGGCCATAGTTGCACGATGAGAATGGGAATATATTATCATCGAGGAGGGGTGGAAACGAAATGTTTTTTTTTTTATTTTTTTTTTTTTTTTTTTTTTAAAAAAAAAAAAAAAAAAAAA
>JARVGP010001782.1:0-11136 GCA_029876185.1 Mansonella ozzardi | reverse complement strand
ATTGTTCATAATTTATCGCTGAACAAGAAGAAAAAGCAGCAAAAAAAAAAAAAAACAACGAAGAAATAGAGACAATAGATACAAAATGATCGGTGAGTTTCGATAGCGAGCATCCTTTTTAAATATACAAAATGAAAAGATGTAAAACTTGTTATTTCAATCTATGCAAGGCATTGCTTCTATTTTTTTAATTGTTGTGAGCATAATCAAAATGTTATTTTTGTTGGAATTTATAATTAGACGCGAAATGCTAAAAAATTACCCATCAAATTATCACCTAATAACAGCTAATTAATATATTAAAATTGAACTTGAGGCTAAATGAATTGTATAGTTGAATAATAATCGGTCAATCGGAATTTGAAATGTACACAATAATCAAATAAATATAATAATTACAAATAATGAAATAAACATAGCAATTTGTTGGAATGTAGTCAATTATATTAATTGCCTGTTTTGCCTGTTTTATTCAAATAGCTGTTTGAATGACAAAAGCTAAATCCTTTTAAAATTATCTGAAGAAAACAAATTTCAAAACTACAGCTTTATCAAAAAACTTGAAGAACTTAAATTCAAAATTGAAGCTCAAAAAAACAACCGACATATGAATCTCTAAGAAATATTCCCAATGCTATCCAGTGCACTGCTATCTAGCCTGGAGCGATTAGCTTCCACGAATTGAAATGATTTAGCAATTTGCTGATCGCCGTATTACAATGAAATTTAAACCCTTCACAAAATGAGCTGTTCAGTGTAATTTTAACAATTAAATAAACATAAAAAAGGATTCAGTTTTGCTTTTTGATTCATCATTTGCTGAAAATTTCATTTCATCAGCATCATTTTCAACAACTACAATGGCTTTGTATTTAGTTCATTGAACGATGATGACAACATCCACTTTCCGAATTTTTCAATTTCAATACTGTCCTCAAAGACGTATCATTGAAAGTATAAGAAAGGAAAGAATGGAATTGTTTATAAATAATAATTAATAGCTTAACTGTCTACAACTTTGACATAATCCTTCGATTTATCGACTGAAATTTCCATTTTCATAATCTTTTAAACAATTTCATAGAATCTTTTAATTTTTCAAATTTCAAACACTTGAAATCGATTGCTTCATTTATTGGCTAATTACTTCGTTTTGTTATTGTTATTAATATTCCTTTCTCTCGTACTATTATTTCTTGTTTAAATGAATTCATTGCCACAAATATTTTTTCTTTTAAATTTTTTTTAAAATCAGTGCCTGATTCAATTTTTCTTTCGATTCTTTTTGTTGCGTTGATTTATTTGCTCGTTTTGATTGTCATCTTTATTGATAGGATGTGTGTGTATTACTGATGAAAACTTACTTTACTTTTGCTGATTAAATTTCATTTACGAAGTTCATAAAGAATAATTTAATGATTTAATTTGTTTCAATTTCAGTGGAACTAAATGTGAGTAATTAATAAATCTCTGTCATTTAAAATAAGATTATTCGTTTCTCATTGTAAATGATAAATGAACAATATGTCGAACAGAGCAATCAATTTGTAATATATAAGTAAATTGACAGAAAGAAGTTGACAACTGACATTAAATATGACGAGGAAATATTGTTCTCTCATGACAGCAATAATAAAATATAATAATGTTATTAGAAATTATTTCTTATTCTTATTTAGTTTTAATTAAACTGATTAACTCACTAATAGCTGCATGTGATGAGATAGCATAAAATTTCGTATTAATTAATTCATATTAACTGAAGATTCTTTTCTTTTCATATTTATCCTTTAGTGAAATGTTGGAACAAAAAGCTCAAATCGAAAAAAATTAGTCTAAATGAGGAGATAAAGAAGCACTGAATGTGAATGTGTGCAATTAAATGAATGAAAAATAAATTAGATTTTAATGGCTAGAACAAAGTATGTGATTTAAAAATTTTACCATACCGTGTTCAAAATATTAAAAATTTATTCCATTATTTATTATTTCACATTTTTGCATAAAAATAATTCGGTTCGAAATTAATTTTAAATTACCGAAAGTTATAAACATCTTTCATTAGAACACAATATAAATCAAAATAAGCAGAAAACAAAAAGAGCAGAAAGAAATAAAGATGAATGATTAATTATTCTTCTAGATTTGTTTGAATGATTTTAATTTGTGCCCTTAGGGAAAATAAAAGAAAATTATTGTTCATATTTTTTTTTTTAAAAACAAAAAAACAGAAACCACAAATTTTATTAAACGAATTATAATTTTAATTCATTGAGTAGATTATATTAAATTCAATCGCTTTTATTATTTATTCAACATCACTGAAATAATTTTGATTAATTCGCTACAATTCATTGAACGGAAAAAAAATTTTTCTAAGATGAAAATTTTTTTCTCAAAGTTCGATCTAAATTTGTTGAACTTCGTTTGCTAAATATAATATTGATTTCTGACCATATCTATCTGATCAAAAGAGATTTTTTCGTGATAAGTGATACATTTATTGAAGTTTCAATGAAATTGCGACGTGCTTTCATTGTTAATAAAACAATAATTTAAGACCGACGAATAGAATTTTGAATTTAAATAACATGGAGCAAAGATTTGAAGTGATTTAAAATTAGGTCAATTAAAGATCCGAATCAGTTCGATCCGTTCGATCCATCGCTGCATTAGTATATTATAATAATCAGGCATGTTAGAAGAGAAAAAAACTATCATATCGCTTAGAATAGGTTAATTAACAGGCTGATTTCAAATGCCTGAATGAAAAAAAAAAGTTAAAAATCACATATGAAAAATAAGTATTTCATATGTTCAGTAAAAAAAGTCAGCATTCAAAGTAGGTATTATACTTATTTGGAACATAAAAAATTATTGGTCAATCATTAAAAATAATAAATAAACTTATCAAAAAAAAAGGCCAAGTGAATAATTGGTAAAAAAAAGCTAAAAGTTAAGTACAATCATATATGACATTTAAGTACATATAAGCTTACAAACATTTTCACAAATTATTAAATGCTGTTCAAATTAACAGTCATTAATTATTCAATGTTTTTACTAGTTTCGTATTGCAATACTGTAAATAATGCCATTTTCAAAAATATTAATTGTTTTTGTTGTGTGATCATACTGTACATTTGAGGGTATACCGTATCGTTTCCAACTACCTATTTCCGGAATGTTATTGAAAAATTTGTCAGTGCTAAAATCGTAAACAACATTTAAAATATTTGAAGTGATATTTTGTGTTATGGTATAAAAACGATTGCAGGCAATGAATCCATTCACAATATTTTTTGTGTCCAGGAATTCTAGAATCCAAGATTTGCGTTCCGTGAGTGATATGCAATTGCGTAATGAAGCTTTGAGTGCACCATCTGGAAAGGAGTGATATATAATCCATAAATGACCATCATCATTTTCCAAATCCACATATGAATGGGAAAATTTGTAGATTGGAATCTGAAATTTCGAAAACTTTCAAGTTCCGCATAAGTTAATCAATAAAATTTTAAATAAAAAATTTATTTTCCATGCCAATCTCAATATTTCAACTACTTCAATCAATTTTATTGTGGTTTGATTCGAATTCTTAATTCTCAACATATTTCAAAGAAGTTTCAAATTTAATTTGCTACAAAATTTTCAGTTTAATTTTCAAATAAATGATAACATTGAAACATAGCTTAATTGCCATTTGTTCTATCGTGTCAGATTATAAATTTCTATTGAAAAGAGGAAAAATTTTAATTAATCGAAACTTTTGTATGACTTTTCTCGGAAAATGAAAAATGATGAGAACTCTTTCCAGATACTTTAATTAACAAATTAGTCTAATGAAGAAGAGTAATGCCTGATTCTCGACTGGCTCAAAACTAAATCGTTTCTGAAATTTGAGTTTAAAAAATCAAATCTTCGGGAGGAAAGACAGAAAAATGAGCATTATGTTGATAAAAATTAGCAAATTTACAATTAATTTTGTCCCCTACTTCTTTTATAAATCGCCAATTTCAACATTACTGATCAAAAGATCGTATCATGAGCTGACATATGGCATAATATTATCTATTCCATATGTTTCGGATTTTATGCGCGATAATGATGATGATGAAGCGCTAGCTGACTACGAATTTTGTTGACCATTTGTGATCGCTGGGTACATATGGGTAAATTTGCATAAATTTAAAAATATTTCAGATTCCATCAATTTTAGTGCGGTAACATTGACACTAGTTTTGACATGGACAATTTGAGATGAATTTCAAGAAAATTAATGTATGTCTTATTCAATGTAAAATGAGACAGAAATCAAAAACTGAATATAGATATATGCATTGTTTAATTCGAATTTAATTTCTGCATGTCCATTTTAGATTTGTTGATGGACAATGTAATTGATCATTGCTTGCGTAAAATAACACCGCAACCGGAAAATATGGTGCATTGAACAACTGGATAGCATTGCTGATTTCACTGATAACATTGCTGGTTCCGGTGACAACATTGTTGATTCCGGTGAAACAATTCCGGTGTCGGAATTTTTCATTCTTGCTTTTTTTTTCTTTTGAAAAAGGAAAGCTTTTTTTCCGAATCTTCAATTTGTTTTTGAAGATGAGTTTAAGCATGGATCAACAAAAGAAGCATCATTTTGTTTATACGCAAGAAGATACTGATTTGTAATTGTCAATGCCAATGCAATAGAAGCCATCTTTTTGATCAATTAAATCTTCCAATATTTTAAAAAATAATTTGAAAATTTCAAACAAACTTTTAAAGCAGCAATTGATGCATTTCTTGAACGTTTTTCATCAATATTGTACGAATAGATATGCGATGTTGTTGCTGCATAATAAACAAAATTATTTCCATTACATGCGGTGTTGTCCGTACCATCAAATTGCGCCGCATCCAAAGAATGTATCGCAGATGGATGCGAAAATCGTAAATTGGTTAGACTGTTGTATTCAAAAACATTATATCCCAACGAATATTCAGTCTAAAATCCACTGCGATCAATTTTACGACGAAAAAATAAACAGCCAAAAATAAAAATAACTGATAAGTTAAAGTTGGAAGAATTGAAAATACTTGAACAATAATTAAATAACAAATATAATGTCATAGTAGCACTTCTTACGAGATTTGATAACATATTATAAATGCTTCGAAATTTTTCTTGTAAATAATTAAACAGCAATTAATCATTTTAAAAATTTAAAAGCTTTTTTGCGATTTGATAATTTAATTTTTTTCCAAATTGAAAATTTTTTTACTGCTCTTAACTTTCTTTTAAACAGCATATTTCTAGATTTTTTAAATTACCAATTTTCTCAAAAATCTATCTCTTTTAGGTTTTGCTTGTTTAGCTTGTTTGTTTTGCTTGTTTATTTTGCTTGTTCAATATGTTTGCAGTAAGTTAAACTTCTATGTCCACAAGAAGCTTAAAATCTATTGCTGAACAATTCTGTTATAAGACAATTAATAAATTATATTTTGTTGCTGCAAATATTTTTTAATGCAATAATTAATGAATCTTATTATGAATAGTGACTGAGGAATTAATTACGATGCAAAATGAAAAAATTGGGGTTCAATTAAATGATAAATATAACTTCGTAGTAGCACTTTCTGCCTATAATAAAGAATAAAATTTGAAAAGTTCGAAATGGTTTCAACCTGGAACCAACGTCTTCCATGTCGAATAATGCCACCGATTACATTCAAACGACGAGCCAAAATGTATGGTTTAGAAATGGAGTGTATTATGCCACAATCTAAAAACTGAGGGAAAAAGTTCCTATTTTTTAGGTAATTCTTTTTCCTCACTCTGAAATGATCAGAAAAGAGAGTTGTCTTATACTATTCATAAATAATGAGTTGAAATGAGTCCAAAATGAAGCAAATTGCTTGAAAATTGTTCAGTGTATTTAAAGACATCGCAGAGATTAAGAAAATAAATAAAAACGCGTATACTACAACTGTGATAGAAATTCAGAGTAAAAGGTAAAAGCGATGCGACATATTTGCAAAGTAAGGGATGCTTTCTCCATTTCAAAATATTTCCTTTTCAAGTCTGAAACTTTTTTAGAGTTTCTGCGAAAAACTATTTAATAGTTCAAACGAAGAACTATTCAAAATGACTAGTAACAATTTAGTCATGATACAGAAAGAAAGCAAATCTTCCTACGGTATTACTATTTCTTACTTCTTCTGCTTTAAATACAGCGTAGAAAAAAAGATCTTCCGGATTCCAAATTAGATTATAAATAGACATGAAGATGTGAAAACTCTGTAGTAAAAAACTTTCTGTTAAGAAAGGATTCTTTATTTATGACAGGATTCATTTTAAACAGGATTCATCTATGGTGAGATCCATTTTTTATATCATTCACTTAAGACAAGATTTATCATAAGATTCATTTGCGACAGGATTCCAGGATTCATTTATGAAAGGAAGATTAAATAACGATTGGTTCGTGAGCTTTTAAGCATCCGTAAATATTACCTCGTTTATTCAAGCTTCTCGATCTATTACTATAATTCGCAATGTTTTTCACATGTTTCCATTTATGCATCTCGCGTCGTTTGATATGTTTCTCACAAATAGCTTTAAATGATTTATCCTAAATTTCAGTCAATATTTACCAGAATATTTATCAGAGGATGAAATAATATGGTTTAATATTATAATATAATTAATGCCTTATTCTAATATGTTGTTCTCAGGAGTGTCATAAAAATTTCAAACTAGAGATTGAAAAATCGTTGTTGATAACATTTTTTCTTCTAACTGATTTAATTTCTGTTTTAACAATTTTCAAATATTTCAATTCGTATTTCAACAAATTTCAAGTACTTCAATTTGTAATTTAACAAATTTCAAAATTTGTATTTTTTATTTTCCGCGAAAAAAATGTGAAATTGCATGATGCAAAAGTTTTAAAAAAAATTCAAACTTTGAGTAAAGAAAAGTTTGTTTTCTTTTCAGATTATAAAAACTAGCCGAGATTTGAGCGTAAATTGGAAGATAAAGCATAGATGATGACAAATCTGTGGATTTTAATCCACCGTTCACTTCAGCATCACGTATTTCTCGTCGATGTCGCGTCTGATTTCTTGCTATTTCGCATGTGTCATTTTGATCATTAATCAATTTTGTTGGCTGGAAATTTTAAAAGATTTCTAAACTTCTTTCAGTGAAATTTTTCCTTTTTTCCTTTCAAAATTTTATTTTGCATAATTTTTCCATTATTTTAAATAAACTTTTAAAAAGACTTAAAAAAAAAGTTGTTTACCTGTTGCATCAAAAGAATTCCAATAATTATTGCTTCCAGCAATGCGAATGCAGTGAGAAAAGTGACAATGAAATGAATTGACAATAATTGTTTATTGTGATCCTCCATGAAATACACCAAAATGATTGTAGCAATTAATTTGATTCAAATTTAGCTCCTAAAATTGTAATTTTAGAAAATTTCCTTTTTTTTTTGTTTTTTGCTCTTTCACTCTTTTGATTTTCTTCACTTATACATATTTTATTAGTGTTATGAAAATTACAAATATAAAATTTGTATGGTATATAAAGAGAACGGAAAAAAAGAGAGTGGGAAAAAGCATGTAAAACAGAAGAATAATTAGAATGGTTCAAATTGATTATTTAAATATTTTTGAAATGACAAAAAAAAAAAAATGAAAAGATTGAATTAAGAAAAGATTAATTAATATGAAGGAAACAATTTCCTCTCAAACATTTAAATGAAAATGAATGTCATTTGCATCGATCCAAGTGTCGCACTGCGCTCATTCTTTTTAATTTATTGAAAAGGCGGTTCAACAAAATTATGCTATGACAAAGGAGGTCATGTAAAAGCTACCCGTTTTCTCCCTATCTTGTCACCCAACCCGTCTCCAAACTATCTCATCCCATGCATTATCTTCGTTCTCAAGAAAGCTTTATGGATTGAAAAAGCTTAAAAGCTCATCCTGAACAAATAGTACCTTTATTTAATTACTAAATGTTTTCAAATAATTACTAAAATAATCAGAATATACTTTTGTATATATGCACCTGTATGTGCCCATGTATATGCATGTGTATGTATTTGTTCGCTTGTTCATGTTTCAACTTCATTTGAATTTACTTGTTACTTTATATAGATATGACATATCTAATAACATATTAAATATAAATAATGATTATAGTAAAACAAAAATAACAAAGCGGAAAATTTGTTGAATCAACAAAAAGAAAAAAAAATAAAGAAATGGATGAAAGAAAAATCCAGATGCAAAATGATTATTAAAAATAATGATAAAAATAATAATTTTAGTAATAATAATGGTAATGAAAAGAATATTAACAATAATAATAATAACAATAATAATAGTAATAATAATAATGATAATAATAATAGGATAATAATAATAATAAATTATTAATATAATGATAGTGTTAAAATAATGAATGAATAAATAATAATAACAACAATAACAAACAAAAATAATAATACGAAATGAAGAAAAAGCTGACCGAGCTTTTCAATAAAATTAATAATTTCGTCATTTTTAAAAAACAAAAGAAAGTTTACTAAGAGGTCTCATTTTATTGACACGTGACGTTCTTGATACATGACACGATTCATTTTTTACTTTCGTTTTTGTTTCAATTATTTTATTGCTTTGGTTTTGTTTTTTGTTAATTTTTGCTGCTATATTGTAATTAATGATTAAAGTAAACAAATTGGTCATAAAATAAACAAGCAAATATGCAAATAACAGAAACTTTCGCAAAATTTAGTTGTTTCACTTTCTTTTTTTTTCTTCTTTTTCGATTTTCACAAATTTATTTCTGCTGAATTTGACGAAAGTTTTCAATTAGGGCAGAAGTGTTGAAAGATGGAATATTTCTTACGCTCAAACAATTCGATTAAGTTTTTGAAAGCTTAAGTTATGTGATTAACTGGTCATGCATTATGCGATATTCACTCCTTAAACTGATGCAATTAAATTTATTTGAAAGTTTTTGCCCTTTTATTTATAGCATGGACTTAGTGCTTCAAAAATGACAAAGTTCGTTCATCTTGAAAGTAACCTTTAATCGAAACTTTTAACGTATTAATAAAAAAGAAAATAATGCTACTTGCTTTCTATCCATCGAAGCATTGCTCTTCGGTCAACTCTGACTATTAGTTGGCAATCATTGACCTAAAGCTTTAGCTTTTAGAATTGTTAAGCTTTAACGTATTTATTTAACTTTTTTTTTTGTAGCAAATGACACTATGTGAGTAATAATTTGTGTATAAATTTATCAAAAATATTTTACAAATCTGATGCTTAAACTGTTGATTCAAAATCAAATTTATTTGCAATTGCATTTCAAAAGATAAATTTCACGCTTCATGACTTATGCCATTTTTTATTCAAAGAAATCTGCATTGTTACTGTATTCTAGCTAAAAGAATTGAATGCAGAACGAGTGATTTTTCGTGGATAGAAATGAAAACATTTCGTCATTTATAAATTTTTAAAAAATAACCGATTAACTTTCAAGTTCAAGTTCAATGTCATTCTAAACATCAACAAATTTTCGAATTCACGTCAAAATTCAGCTAGCCTATTTGAATGTTATTTATAGTGCTTTTAAATTGAACAAAAATGTTTCATATAAATTAAAAATGTAAATTAACATGCAAGTGCATCAAAGAAAATCTTATGTCATATATAAACGATTCCGTCAAAAATTTATCAAATTCGATGCATTTCAAAGTACAGCAAAAAACAAAACGAATAGAAAACGATCGTACAGCAAATAGAAATTAAATAATAATTGATTGATAGAAATTAAATGATTAATGTAATTTAAAGTAAAAAAAAAAAACCAAATTCCCTTAAAAAAAAAAAAGGAAGTAATATTATTATTTAACATTTTATTAGAAACGAGTGTAAATGAATTATTTTGAATTAAAGGCACAAATCATTTCTTTGAAAAAAAAGTAAAAAGTATTGGCTTTGAATGAAACATAAACTGTACGATGTATTGTATTGTTGCTTAATTAAGTTACACAACTAAATTGCTTAATTTATTTCTCACTAATCAATGCAAGAATTGAATTTCTTCAAGCAATGACTTCCGTTACTTAATTACAAAATTTGCTTTAATTGCAATTCCAGAATTAATATATTTTTCTTTGTTCTAATAACAGTGAATAAGAATATTTCTGAAAACAGATGCTAGCAATAACAAGTATTGCAAAAATTAAAAGCAAAAGTAAATGTCATTGGTTCTCTTATTTGCTCATTTAACCTTTCTTCTGGCAACCGAAATTGTGCGTACAAATTGCTTGCATAATTTAAAAATTGTTCGGAAATGAGAATAATTATGCCTCTTAACGACCATTGGACAATGCAATTTTTGGAATTTTACATTTTTTTTCAGATCTAAAATTTAAAAAATTCTTTAATTTCAAAGATGCACAAACAATTTTGCTTCCGAAATAATTTCATACTGAGAACATATGAGAAAAAGTTATTAAAAAATTCGTATCAGAAAAAAAGTTATGGAAATTTACAGAGCCTACGCAATATTTTTATTACAAAAATTAAAATTCCATCAAAAAAAGAGAGAAAAGTGAAAAAAGCAATATAAATAAGTTTTGAAAAAAAATAAAAAACTGCCGTAAGATATTAAAGTTATCGCATGAGAATAAAATGAAATTTTTTTGGAATTTTAATTTTTTTGCAGATTTTATTCAAAAAAACGTGTCAGCAGTCCAGCAGTCAATACCTTGCAGTATTTTAGTATATCTTTACTTCTGTACAGTTTATCGTATCAAAACCACCGTAACAACACTATATTTCGCTATTTTATGACAGTATCTCTGTTGGTAAAACTTAAAATTAAGATAACACAAAATTTTTGGCAAGTAATTGATAAATTTGAAATCTATGATGAAAAATTTTGAGAATCAATTAATTCCAACTAATTTTTCGCAATAGATTTCAAAAAAATAGAGCTCGGAAAAAGAATTTTTTAAGTTCCCACTGAAATCTCAAAATTATTATTTTTTTTCACGGGATAAATTTATAAGCGAATCAATTTAGCAAAATTATCAAAAAAATTTATTCAATTTC